>JAENPR010002165.1:0-74156 GCA_018135685.1 Themeda triandra
GTGCATTGCTCATCACTCATTATCCAAAGTGCATTCCCTTCCCAGTGGTAAAAATATAAATAACGATACCTGGATTACTCCTGGTTAAAATGCTACATCGGTATTATCGTAAACGCCATGGATCCCATATTTATTTCTAGTAGCAGTTGCATTATTTAGTACCAGCATTTTTGGCGCCATGTTGGGGATGACAACCTAACACCGAGTGGCGTTAGAAATGTCAACAAGCTTTCTGGCGCCGTTGCCGGGGAAGGTTGAAAGCCAATGGATAATGAGCAGCATTGCACTAGATAATGTGATCGAGTTGTCTTTTTCATACTAACCCATCTCTACAGGATTACCCTTGTTTTGTCTACTTGTGAATTGTATGCAGGGTAATCAAGACAATTCTTCCTGATAATTATATTGACAATCCAGAAGCTTTATTCAGGAAGGCTAGAAGCAAGTTGAAGAAGACCAATCAATCATCATCATCAACTCAACTTGGAAGTTTATCAGAAGCAGAAAGTCAACCTTTCGTGCGAGACTTGACACCAGCGTTTGAAGCCATGGCGCACAAGTCACTCCGCGAGTTCTCGGCTCCAACTACGGACAACATTAAATCTTGGACCGGACCTGCGGACATCGAAGGAGCTTTTGAGCTCAAGCCTGCGATCAACATGGTGCAAGCAAGCCGGTTACGTGGGAAGGCCCATGAAGATGCTAGTGCTCATCTCCAACACTTTACGGAGATTTGTAGCACATTCACTATCAAGGATGTCCCCGAGACGCTATACTACTTCGCCTCTTCCCATTCTCACTCTTGGGGAGAGCGAAAGCGTGGTTCTACGCCAATAAGGAGAAGAATCCTACGTGGGCACTATGTTCCACCAATTTCTTGGCGAAGTTCTTCCCCATGGGCAAGACAAATGCTCTTCGTGGGAAGATATCAAGCTTTCAAAGCCCAACACCATGATGAGGCTGTCCCGGAAGCTTGGGAGCGCTTTCAAGATTACATCCTCGAGTGTCCTCATCATGGCATGGAGAATTGGCTGCTTATGCGGACATTCTACCATGGGCTCAACAACAAGACACGTGAGACGATGGATCTTGCTGCGGAGGTGCATTCTTATCACTCACTATTCCTCGAGCCACGGCTCTTGTGGAGAAGATGGCATCCAACCAAGGTTGGAGTGAAGAAAGAACTTCGCAGACCGCAAGAGAGGTGGAGGAATGCACCAGGTGAAGGAGGTAGACATCCGTCGCCAAAATGGATTTGCTAATGAAGAGGCTCGATGAGAGAGCCCCGGAGAGAAGAAAGAAGTCATGCATATACATGATGCTCGCATGACATAAGAGTGTGGAGAGACTGGGCACCTGGTGTTAAGCGCCCGAGCTGAAGGAGGACGTGAACTACCTCAACAACAACAACAACAATTACTACCGTCCTCGCAGAATCAAGGTTGGAATCGGCGGACCGAGGCCTAACTACTCGGGCAATTATTCGGGCAACTATCAAGGTAACAACTCCTCCTACAATAATTTCAACCGGCCGCCTTTGAGAGAGTTAGTGTCTTGAATCAAGGCAAGATGATGGACAATCTGTCCAAGAAGCTGACATCAAATGACAAGGTCCTAGAGACACTAAGCAACAGAATGGATGGCTTTTCCAATGCCATCAAGAGTCAGCTCAGCTTCAACAAGATACTTGAGTCGCAGGTACAACAGCTTGTTAACCTTGCTCCCTCCAATGGCCAAGGCAAACTGGCAGGACAACCCGAAGAGCTCAAAACTGCAAATCTTGTTGATATATTCAATGTAGAAGATAGCCGGAGTGATCCATCGAAGGGGTCATGGATTGACTCAACTCTGCCAATCAAGAAGGGCGATCCAGGGAGACCGGTCATTCCGATCTCCATTGGAAGTACTAACTTTAATGAGGCAATCTGTGACTTCGGTGCAAGCATCAACATCATGCCAAGAGTGATATATGAGAAGCTATTCAGATGCCCCTTAGCATACACAACCATGTGCTTACAGCTTGCAGATCAGTCACTCCGTGTTTCTTTGGGAATACTTGAAGACATATGTGTACGAGTGGGCAACTCGTATGTTCCAGCAGACTTCGTGGTAGTGGATACAGGCAGTAATGAGAGGTCCCCCATCATTCTGGGATGACCATTCTTAAACACCTTTGGAGCCATCATGTATGCCAACACTTGCCAAGATCATCTTCAACATCAAGGGCAAGCGAGAAACCTTCTTCTTCAAGAGCAGTCTTTGCCGGTTCCAACACACCCTCATCGAAGCGAACGGTGAGAAGAAGAAAATCCAGCTAAGAAGAGCAAGAACAAGAATAAGAAGACCAAGAAGAAGCCCGGAGACAGGTGAGGATGGTCACTGCCAGTCCATAAGGAGCATGACCACTTACTCGGATCCCCACGTCGATCAAGAAGGATGACCCAGGTGTCCCAACCATTCAATGCTCCATCAAGAAGCTCTTTCAATAAAGGCATGCCTCGTGACACCGGATCGGGCGTCAACATCATGGCCAAGGTAACCTATGAGTATCTATATGGCACTATGCCTTTGGAGCCTACCTATGCACATTTGCAGATGGCGGATCGGACATTCCGCTTCGTCGAAGGAGAAGTGAAAGATGTCCTCATCCGGATAGATGACCATTATGTCCCTACGGAGACTTCCTAGTCATTGACATGGGAGATGACTACGATCCTCCAATCATCCTAGGAAGACCATTCCTAAATACCACCAGAGCTATCATCTATATCGGGACAGGAGAGATTCATTTCCACTTTCCCACTGAGAAGGTACGCCGCTACTTCAACAATAATTATATAATCACTGAAGAGCCCAAGAAGAACAGAACAAGGAGAAGGCAGCGTACCCGTCGCCAGAACAAGAAGAACATCACTAAAGATGGATGGGCTGACTATGAGGGAGAAGTATTCAGATATGAAGATCGGTACCCAGAAGAGAAGAACATTGTAGAAGAACCTGAGAAGGTGCTGTCATCAGAAGAGAAACAAGTGCTCCAAGAAGCTTCCTCCTCAAGGTCATCCTCTCCAACAAAGAAGGTGTGGAAGGTAAAAGCAAAATCAGAATCAATTCCTACACACGAGGCGACATCATCCGAGGCGCCAGCCAATGCGCCCCTTGAAAAATGAGCGAACATGACAAGTCCTGTTCGGAGGACTTAAAACCACCGAACGCCGTGCCAAGAGGTAACTTGGTATTTATCAGCATTACTTTTTAGCATTATATTTTTACCTTAGCATATTTATTTCTCTACTTGCATCTTAGTTGCATCTTTACTCTTTTATCCCCGCATTAGAAAAGAAAATAAAGATGTTGTGCATTTGCATTCAGAAAAAACTTTAAGCCCCATGTGGATAATCATTCACTGTGGTGGCACAAAAATAATTTCTCAGCATATTTATCTTTCCCTGTCTGCATTCCTTAAATAATAAAAAGATAAAAATATTTCTTGTGATCCTGTTAGAACAAGTCTAAGTTAAGAAAGTTCTAGACAACCAAGGCTTAGAGGTTTTATCACTAACGCTTAATTAGTTCCACAAGCTTTGTTGTCTATTTTGAGCTTCATAGAACATCAAGGATCAAGAAGAGCTAACAAGCAGAAGGACATCCAGTCCCCTGTCGGAGTGCTGCCCGTGACAATTGAATGCTGTCTCCAACAAGCAACTATCTACGACACTCCTGGAGGACTAGAACGTCTTCAGTGCACATGTCGGCAACATCAATGGAGACTATGTCAACATCTAGCTTGGGGAGAGCATCCCCGTGTACCAAGCTAAGTGTTTCCAACTTATCGATTATGCTTTATTAAAGTGTGCTTTGTTAAAACAACTAAAAAAGATGCATAACCATAGAAACCCAGAAAGATTTCCTTATTTATCTTTTCTACTTTTGGAGAGCTCTTGCAATCTGTCTTTAAAAGTGATCCTTAGAATAAACTCTACATGGAGATGATGAATAGTTGCTCTGCCGTAATTCCTTTCAAGTACCTAGTTTTCAACCTTGCACTCTCTCGAGTTTTGGACACAACTGTTTAGACTTGAGATTTGCTCTGAACCTGAAACTTGTGGGCAGCGAACACTTGATCTAAGTCTAGGTGGTTGACGGGTATGATATGGGAAGGTTTTGAGCTGCTGTCCATCTTGTTCCTAGAGATACTAGAGTTCTGGAGAATTTATCTTTGAAAATATTAAATTCCTGCATGATGAGTTCCTTTATGATGAGAGTTCAAATTCCTACCACAGCCATATATTCATGCTTACTAGATTAGGAAAGACCCATCATTTGTTTATATAGATCATATTGTAGGTTTGAGTGTAGACTTTATAGGCATTGAGTATGGTTATTTTGTGGACCCATAAGGAATTAATCACGCGGTTAAAGTCAATACTATGTGCTCTCCATCCATTGATCTATGCTACTTACTGTCCTCGAAGCATGCACCCATTTTATAAATGTTACATTCATTTGTGCTACTTCGTTCCTCGAAGTACCACCCACATATAGATCTATATCCACCACATATTGTGCTATCTCTACCCGGAGATACGCACTTATGCTACTCCTATCCCTGGGAGTACGCATTCCCCACATATTGTGCTATCTCTACCCTGGAGATACGCACTTATGCTGCTCCTACACTGGGAGTACGCATCCATCCATTCATCCATCCACATATACATACGCCATTCATTTCACTTCATTCAGAAAAGGTTCTACTCCTATCCTTGGAGTGAACATCTAGACATAATCATCGCCGTTCTATTTGCCTACATAAAAAGCTCCAGTCATTATTATTTCAAGTTATACACTCCCTGTGCTAAAGTTTCATTTTCAGAGGATTGGTTACTCTAAAAAAAAAAAGAAGAAAGAAAGAAAAAAAGAAAGAATAGCCAAGTCCTTCCATTCAAGAAGTTTCAAGGTTTCCGAATAAAGGGAGTCATGTTATCCCCAAAGGAGCAAGTGTAGAAGTAGATGTTCACCAGTGGAGTACCCCTCATAATCATTTCCTTATTACCATCATACTATCATCATCCTATTATCATCTTATCACCCATTCCACTTCCTCATTCACATGCACATATGACTTTATTATTATTTTAGTTCCTATTGGATCCATGTCTTAAGCTGTGCAATATATGCAAGTGAGTTTGAGTGTCTCCCCACCTATGAGCTCCACATAAGCCTATTAGAAAATAGGGTGAGAGAGAGAAGGCACTTTCCACTATGCCTTAGTTCCACAAATACCACATATTCGAGAAAAAGAGAGAAGGCATACACTACTCATGCCTTAGAAAGGATCCGAAATACCACAAATGAGAGACTGAAAGGTTCATACAAGGAACTCGAGTTTTGTTTCAAAACCTTGCAAAAACTCCAGGATAATAGTTGATCAAAGAGCGAGAAACATGGCGCTTGACTTGGACCGTTCTATCTTTCAACTACTCAAGACCCAAGTGACGGTTACAAGCCCCATGGTGAAAGGTAATATGAGTGAGTTTTGAGTCAGAATAGTTCACTCTAATCCGGAGGAGAGTTCTTGTTTGAACGCATGTGTACTTGTGAGGAGTGAAAGTATTGTAGCAACTCCCGATCCATCTGAGTCTATCTTTGCTCGGGGACGAGCAAAAGGTAAGCTTGGGGAGTTTGTTGACGGTCGTTAAGTATCAATTTTATACCATCAACGCGGCAAGAGAAAGGACTAATATGAGTTCACCTATTAGATATAGGGGTTACACCGAGAATTCCATGAGTTTTGGTGATTGTCTATTTACGCGGCGGTTATCGAAAGAGAACCAAAGGAGGCCCACATGTCATGATTACATAGAGATAAAAGACCGAACGGGTAAAATTGTATAATCTAGAAGACTCCGGAAGGCAAACCACGGAAGGCCAGGGCCCTTTGCGGGGTGGCGGTCGGCCGACCCGGGGGAGTCGGCCGACTCCCCGCCTCCACCAATCGGAGTGGAGTCTCGTGGATCCTGCCTCCACCGCCTTTGAGGATGAATAATTATCGTCCATTTAGGTCGGTTTGATCCGAGGCGTGTGGTTAATCCTAGGGGGCTATATATTGAGCCCCCGGCCCCTGGGTGAAACCCGAATTCATTCCTAATTCATTCAAGAGTTCATTCTCTCATCGGAATTCGAGAAGCCGAGCCACCATCTCAATTAGAGCTCCATAGTTTAGTAGCATAGCTACATAGGAATAGATCTAGAGGGAATCAAGCCTAGCTTGGAGTCCGGATCTGTCGGAGTTCTTGGTAATTCCCCTCTACATTCTTGTAATATTCATCATTGTTCGTGATACTATGAGTAGTACTTTATTCTATTCTATTATATCGGACTTGACTTTACTCTATTTGATTATGTTCTCAATTATATTGTTCTTAGTTTACTTTGATTATATGTTTAGCATAGTTGGACTAGAATTATGTTTATGCATAGGATCGTATAGCGCTTGCTCATTAGATCGATGGGTGAGTGGTAAATATTGTGTAGGCGTGGTGCCTAGGCGTATTTATCTGCGATTGCACCCTATTGGCCGGGTCGTGTGGTAGATCGCGGAAGTGACAGTTCCGTTGAGTCCTTTGTATTCCATCCCCGTTGGTAGGTCTTAGTAGAACAACCTATTACATTGAAGTCATTGCTATGTCTCTTGTCTTCTCTGGTAATATCACTATGCATAGATGTAACCTTTTCCGCCATGATTGCTAGATGTTCTTGCACTAATCATTGTATGCTTTGACTTTGTAGTTAGAATAACATAGGATTATACCCTAGATCGTCCTAGTCCATGCTAGTGTTATAAGCTTAGAGTGCTAAGTTGAGATGGCTTATTACTATTATTTTATGTGGCTAAATGCTCTCATTTATCTTATGTCATTTATCATTCATTCCTATATTTTATGTGACACTTACCTTTGTATGAGATGATCGATCTGAGACAAGGTTAAGCTCTCCATTATAGCATGTGCATTGCTCATCACTCATTATCCAAAGTGCATTCCCTTCCCGGTGGTAAAAATATAAATAACGATACCTGGATTACTCCTGGTTAAAATGCTACATCGGTATTATCGTGCGCTTGCGGATCCCATATTTATTTCTAGTAGCAGTTGCATTATTTAGTACCAGCATTTTTGGCGCCATGTTGGGGATGACAACCTAACACCGAGTGGCGTTAGAAATGTCAACAAGCATTTTTGGCGCCGTTCTTGGGGAAGGTTGAAAGCCAATGGATAATGAGCGGCATTGCACTAGATAATGTGATCGAGTTGTCTTTTTCATACTAACCCATCTCTACGAGGATTACCCTTGTTTTGTCTACTTGTGAATTGTATGCGGGGTAATCAAGACAATTCTTCCCGATAATTATATTGACAATCCGAAGCTTTATTCGGGAAGGCTAGAAGCAAGTTGAAGAAGACCAATCAATCATCATCATCAACTCAACTTGGAAGTTTATCGAAGCGAGAAAGTCAACCTTTCGTGCGAGACTTGACACCGAGCGTTTGAAGCCATGGCGCACAAGTCACTCGCGAGTTCTCGGCTCCAACTACGGACAACATTCATCTTGGACCATTGCGGACATCGAAGGAGCTTTGAGCTCAAGCACTGCGCGATCAACATGGTGCAAGCAAGCCGGTTACGTGGGAAGGCCCATGAAGATGCTAGTGCTCATCTCCAACACTTTCGGAGATTTGTAGCACATTCACTATCAAGGATGTCCCCGGAGACGCTATACTACTTCGCCTCTTCCCATTCTCACTCTTGGGGAGAGCGAGCGGTGGTTCTACGCCAATAAGGAGAAGAATCCTACGTGGGCACTATGTTCCACCAATTTCTTGGCGAAGTTCTTCCCCATGGGCAAGACAAATGCTCTTCGTGGGAAGATATCAAGCTTTCGGCAACACCATGATGAGGCTGTCCCGAAGCTTGGGAGCGCTTTCAAGATTACATCCTCGAGTGTCCTCATCATGGCATGGAGAATTGGCTGCTTATGCGAGACATTCTACCATGGGCTCGACAACAGCACACGTGAGACGATGGATGCTTTGCTGGCTGGAGGTGCATTCTTATCACTCACTATTCCTCAAGCCACGGCTCTTGTGGAGAAGATGGCATCCAACCAAGGTTGGAGTGAAGAAAGAACCTTGAGACGCAAGAGAGGTGGAGGAATGCACCGGTGAAGGAGGTAGACATCTTGTACGCCAAAATGGATTTGCTAATGAAGAGGCTCGATGAGAGAGCCCCGAGAGAAGAAAGAAGTCATGCATATACATGATGCTCGCATGACATAAGAGTGTGGAGAGGCTGGGCACACTGGTGTTAAGCGCAGGCGAAGGAGGACGTGAACTACCTCAACAACAACAACGGCAACAATTACTACCGTCCTCGCGAGAATCAAGGTTGGAATCGGCGGTAGAGGCCTAACTACTCGGGCAATTATTCGGGCAACTATCAAGGTAACAACTCCTCCTACAATAATTTCAACCGGCCGCCTTTGAGAGAGTTAGTCTTGAATCAAGGCAAGATGATGGACAATCTGTCCAAGAAGGCGACATCAAATGACAAGGTCCTAGAGACACTAAGCAACAGAATGGATGGCTTTTCCAATGCCATCAAGAGTCGGCTTCGGCTTCAACAAGATACTTGAGTCGCGGTACAACGGCTTGTTAACCTTGCTCCCTCCAATGGCCAAGGCAACCGCGGGACAACCCGAAGAGCTCAAAACGCAAATCTTGTTGATATATTCAATGTAGAAGATAGCCGGAGTGATCCATCGAAGGGGTCATGGATTGACTCAACTACGCCAATCAAGAAGGGCGATCCGGGAGACCGGTCATTCCGATCTCCATTGGAAGTACTAACTTTAATGAGGCAATCTGTGACTTCGGTGCAAGCATCAACATCATGCCAAGAGTGATATATGAGAAGCTATTCGGATGCCCCTTAGCATACACAACCATGTGCTCGGCTTGCGGATCGGTCACTCCGTGTTTCTTTGGGAATACTTGAAGACATATGTGTACGAGTGGGCAACTCGTATGTTCCCGTGAGACTTCGTGGTAGTGGATACGGCAGTAATGAGAGGTCCCCCATCATTGCGGGACGACCATTCTTAAACACTGCTTTGGAGCCATCATGTATGCCAACACTTGCCAAGATCATCTTCAACATCAAGGGCAAGCGAGAAACCTTCTTCTTCAAGAACGAGTCTTTGCGGTTCCCAAAGCACACCCTCATCGAGCGAACGGTGAGAAGAAGAAAAATCCAGCTAAGAAGAGCAAGAACAAGAATAAGAAGACCAAGAAGACGGAGACAGTGAGGATGGTCTTTGCGGTCCATAAGGAGCATGACCACTTACTCGAGATCCCCACGTCGATCAAGAAGGATGACCCAGTGTCCCAACCATTCAATGCTCCATCAACGAAGCTCTTTCAATAAAGCATGTCTGTGACACCGGATCGGGCGTCAACATCATGGCCAAGGTAACCTATGAGTATCTATATGGCACTATGCCTTTGGAGCCTACCTATGCACAAATGCGAGATGGCGGATCGGACATTCCGCCGTCGAAGGAGAAGTGAAAGATGTCCTCATCCAGATAGATGACCATTATGTCCCTACTGAGACTTCCTAGTCATTGACATGGGAGATGACTACGATCCTCCAATCATCCTAGGAAGACCATTCCTAAATACCACGAGCTATCATCTATATCGGGACGGGAGAGATTCATTTCCACTTTCCCCCGAGAAGGTACGCCGCTACTTCAACAATAATTATATAATCACCGAAGAGCCCAAGAAGAACGAGAAACAAGGAGAAGGCAGCGTACCCGTCGCGTAACAAGAAGAACATCACTAAAGATGGATGGGCTGACTATGAGGAGAAGTATTCGGATATGAAGATCGGTACCCGAAGAGAAGAACATTGTAGAAGAACCGAGAAGGTCTTGTCATCAGAAGAGAAACAAGTGCTCCAAGAAGCTTCCTCCTCAAGGTCATCCTCTCCAACAAAGAAGGTGTGGAAGGTAAAAGCAAAATTAGAATCAATTCCTACACACGAGGCGACATCATCCGAGGCGCCAGCCAATGCGCCCCTTGAAAAATGAGCGAACATGACAAGTCCTGTTCGGAGGACTTAAAACCACCGAACGCCGCGCCAAGAGGTAACTTGGTATTTATCAGCATTACTTTTCAGCATTATATTTTTACCTTAGCATATTTATTTCTCTACTTGCATCTTAGTTGCATCTTTACTCTTTTATCCCCGCATTAGAAAAGAAAATAAATATGTTGTGCATTTGCATTCAGAAAAAACTTTAAGCCCCATGTGGATAATCATTCTTTGTGGTGGCACAAAAATAATTTCTCGGCATATTTATCTTTCTGTCTACGCATTCCTTAAATAATAAAAAGATAAAAATATTTCTTGTGATCCTGTTAGAACATGTCTAAGTTAAGAAAGTTCTAGACAACCAAGGCTTAGAGGTTTTATCACTAACGCTTAATTAGTTCCACAAGCTTTGTTGTCTATTTTGAGCTTCATAGAACATCAAGGATCAAGAAGAGCTAACAAGCGAAGGACATCCAGTCCCTGTCGGAGTCTTTGCCCGCGACAATTGAATCTTTGTCTCCAACGGCAACTATCTACGACACTCTGGAGGACTAGAACGTCTTCGATTTTGCCTGTCCATCGGCAACATCGAGACTATGTCAACATCTAGCTTGGGGAGAGCATCCCCCATGTACCAAGCTAAGTGTTTCCAACTTATCTGATTATGCTTTATTAAAGTGTGCTTTGTTAAAACAACTAAAAAAGATGCATAACCATAGAAACCCAGAAAGATTTCCTTATTTATCTTTTCTACTTTTGGAGAGCTCTTCCAATTGTCTTTAAAAGTGATCCTTAGAATAAACTCTACATGGAGATGATGAATAGTTGCTCGCCGTAATTCCTTTCAAGTACCTAGTTTTCAACCTTGCACTCTCCCGAGTTTTGGACACAACTGTTTAGACTTGAGATTTGCTCGAACTGAAACTTGTGGGTAGCGAACACTTGATCTAAGTCTAGGTGGTTGACGGGTATGATATGGGAAGGTTTTGAGCTCTTTGTCCATCTTGTTCCTAGAGATACTAGAGTTCGGAGAATTTATCTTTGAAAATATTAAATTCTGCATGATGAGTTCCTTTATGATGAGAGTTCAAATTCCTACCACTGCCATATATTCATGCTTACTAGATTAGGAAAGACCCATCTGTTTATATAGATCATATTGTAGGTTTGAGTGTAGACTTTATAGGCATTGAGTATGGTTATCTTTGTGGACCCATAAGGAATTAATCACGCAGAGTTAAAGTCAATACTATGTGCTCTCCATCCATTGATCTGCTATACGTCCTCGAAGCATGCACCCATTTTATAAATGTTACATTCATTACGTGCTATACGTTCCTCGAAGTACCACCCACATATAGATCTATATCCACCACATATTGTGCTATCTCTACCCGGAGATACGCACTTATGCTACTCCTATCCTGGGGAGTACGCATTCCCCACATATTGTGCTATCTCTACCACTGGAGATACGCACTTATCTTTCCTACCTTTGGAGTACGCATCCATCCATTCATCCATCCACATATACATACGCCATTCATTTCACTTCATTCAGAAAAGGTTCTACTCCTATCCTTGGAGTGAACATCTAGACATAATCATCGCCGTTCTATTTGCCTACATAAAAAGCTCCAGTCATTATTATTTCAAGTTATACACTCCCTATGCTAAAGTTTCATTTTCAGAGGATTGGTTACTCTAAAAAAAAAAAAGAAGAAAGAAAGAAAAAAAAAGAAAGAATAGCCAAGTCCTTCCATTCAAGAAGTTTCAAGGTTTCCGAATAAAGGGAGTCATGTTATCCCCAAAGGAGCAAGTGTAGAAGTAGATGTTCACCAGTGGAGTACCCCTCATAATCATTTCCTTATTACCATCATACTATCATCATCCTATTATCATCTTATCACCCATTCCACTTCCTCATTCACATGCACATATGACTTTATTATTATTTTAGTTCCTATTGGATCCATGTCTTAACTGTGCAATATATGCAAGTGAGTTTGAGTGTCTCCCCACCTATGAGCTCCACATAAGCCTATTAGAAAATAGGGTGAGAGAGAGAAGGCACTTTCCACTATGCCTTAGTTCCACAAATACCACATATTCTGAGAAAATGGAGAAGGCATACACTACTCATGCCTTAGAAAGGATCCGAAATACCACAAATGAGAGACACGAAAGGTTCATACAAGGAACTCGAGTTTTGAGCTGCTTTGTCCATCTTGTTCCTAGAGATACTAGAGTTCTGGAGAATTTATCTTTGAAAATATTAAATTCCTGCATGATGAGTTCCTTTATGATGAGAGTTCAAATTCCTACCACAGCCATATATTCATGCTTACTAGATTAGGAAAGACCCATCTGTTTATATAGATCATATTGTAGGTTTGAGTGTAGACTTTATAGGCATTGAGTATGGTTATCTTTGTGGGCCCATAAGGAATTAATCACGTGAGTTAAAGTCAATACTATGTGCTCTCCATTCATTGATCTGCTATACGTCCTCGAAGCATGCACCCATTTTATAAATGTTACATTCATTACGTGCTATACGTTTCCTCGAAGTACCACCCACATATAGATCTATATCCACCACATATTGTGCTATCTCTACCCTGGAGATACGCACTTATGCTACTCCTATCCTGGGAGTACGCATTCCCCACATATTGTGCTATCTCTACCCTGGAGATACGCACTTATGCTGCTCCTACACTGGGAGTACGCATCCATCCATTCATCCATCCACATATACATACGCCATTCATTTCACTTCATTCAGAAAAGGTTCTACTCCTATCCTTGGAGTGAACATCTAGACATAATCATCGCCGTTCTATTTGCCTACATAAAAAGCTCCAGTCATTATTATTTCAACTTATACACTCCTGTGCTAAAGTTTCATTTTCGGAGGATTGGTTACTCTAAAAAAAAAAAAAAGAAGAAGAAAGAAAGAAAAAAAGAAAGAATAGCCAAGTCCTTTCATTCAAGAAGTTTCAAGGTTTCCGAATAAAGGGAGTCATGTTATCCCCAAAGGAGCAAGTGTAGAAGTAGATGTTCACGGGTGGAGTACCCCTCATAATCATTTCCTTATTACCATCATACTATCATCATCCTATTATCATCTTATCACCCATTCCACTTCCTCATTCACATGCACATATGACTTTATTATTATTTTAGTTCCTATTGGATCCATGTCTTAACTGTGCAATATATGCAAGTGAGTTTGAGTGTCTCCCCACCTATGAGCTCCACATAAGCCTATTAGAAAATAGGGTGAGAGAGAAGGCACTTTCCACTATGCCTTAGTTCCACAAATACCACATATTCTCGAGAAAGAGAGAAGGCATACACTACTCATGCCTTAGAAAGGATCCGAAATACCACAAATGAGAGACTGAAAGGTTCATACAAGGAACTCGAGTTTTGTTTCAAAACCTTGCAAAAACTCCGGGATAATAGTTGATCAAAGAGCGAGAAACATGGCGCTTGACTTGACCGTTCTATCTTTCAACTACTCAAGACCCAAGTGACGGTTACAAGCCCCATGGTGAAAGGTAATATGAGTGAGTTTTGAGTCGAATAGTTCACTCTAATCCGGAGGAGAGTTCTTGTTTGAACGCATGTGTACTTGTGAGGAGTGAAAGTATTGTAGCAACTCGATCCATCACGAGTCTATCTTTGCTCGGGGACGAGCAAAAGGTAAGCTTGGGGGAGTTTGTTGACGGTCGTTAAGTATCAATTTTATACCATCAACGCTGCAAGAGAAAGGACTAATATGAGTTCACCTATTAGATATAGGGGTTACAACGAGAATTCCATGAGTTTTGGTGATTGTCTATTTGCGGGCGGTTATCGAAAGAGAACCAAAGGAGGCCCACATGTCATGATTACATAGAGATAAAGACCGAACGGGTAAAATTGTATAATCTAGAAGACTCCGGAAGGCAAACCACGGAAGCTGGGGCCCCACGCGGGGGTGGCCAATCGGCCGACCCGGGGGGAGTCGGCCGACTCCCCCCACCTCCACCAATCAGGTGGAGTCTCGTGGATCCCGCCTCCACCGCCTTTGAGGATGAATAATTATCGTCCATTTAGGTCGGTTTGATCCGAGGGCGTGGTTAATCCTAGGGGCTATATATTGAGCCCCCGGCCCCCGGGTGAAACCCGAATTCATTCCTAATTCATTCAAGAGTTCATTCTCTCATCGTAATTCGGAGAAGCCGAGCCACCATCTCAATTAGAGCTCCATAGTTTAGTAGCATAGCTACATAGGAATAGATCTAGAGGGAATCAAGCCTAGCTTGGAGTCCGGATCTGTCGGAGTTCTTGGTAATTCCCTCTACATTCTTGTAATATTCATCATTGTTCGTGATACTATGAGTAGTACTTTATTCTATTCTATTATATCGACTTGACTTTACTCTATTTGATTATGTTCTCAATTATATTGTTCTTAGTTTACTTTGATTATATGTTTAGCATAGTTGGACTAGAATTATGTTTATGCATAGGATCGTATAGCGCTTGCTCATTAGATCGATGGGTGAGTGGTAAATATTGTGTAGGCGTGGTGCCTAGGCTGTATTTATCTGCGATTGCACCCTATTGGCCGGGTCGTGTGGTAGATCGCGGAAGTGACAAGTTCCGTTGAGTCCTTTGTATTCCATCCCCGTTGGTAGGTCTTAGTAGAACAACCTATTACATTGAAGTCATTGCTATGTCTCTTGTCTTCTGCGGTAATATCACTATGCATAGATGTAACCTTTTCCCGCCATGATTGCTAGATGTTCTTGCACTAATCATTGTATGCTTTGACTTTGTAGTTAGAATAACATAGGATTATACCCTAGATCGTCCTAGTCCATGCTAGTGTTATAAGCTTAGAGTGCTAAGTTGAGATGGCTTATTACTATTATTTTATGTGGCTAAATGCTCTCATTTATCTTATGTCATTTATCATTCATTCCTATATTTTATGTGACACTTACCCCGTATGAGATGATCGATACGACAAGGTTAAGCTCTCCATTATAGCATGTGCATTGCTCATCACTCATTATCCAAGGCATTCCCTTCCCAGTGGTAAAAATATAAATAACGATACCTGGATTACTCCTGGTTAAAATGCTACATCGGTATTATCGTGCGCTTGTGGATCCCATATTTATTTCTAGTAGCGGTTGCATTATTTAGTACCAGCATTTTTGGCGCCATGTTGGGGATGACAACCTAACACTGAGTGGCGTTAGAAATGTCAACAACGGGCAAACACGAAGAACACCTAGCCGGCTAGGGTTCCAAGAACCCAAGAGTAACAAACACAAAGCAAACCAGCAAGACGATGGATCCAAGTTCTCAAGTCGAAGATCGAAGCTTTCCACTCTCAAATCTCACTTCTCTAGCTCGAATCACTAGGATTTAGGGCTAGGAGCAAAGAGGGAGAGAGAGTGGGTGAGGGAGAGCTTGAGAGTTTTTTTCTCAGGTTGCAAGCAAAGCAAATGGCATGGGTAACGGTTAGAATCCGAGGAGAGAAGATTATATAGTCGACACTCAGATTTGCTATCAGTACTACCGGTGAGGAACCACCGGTACAACCTCTCTCCCAAAGAGACCGTTGGCGCGGCGCAGGAACTTGAGACAACCGGTACTACCGCCCTTATGCCGGTACTACCGGTCCAAATTGGTACTACCGCCAGAGGGTCGGTACTACCGGCTTGCGCAGCTTGGTGCGCAGGTGCTGGCAAGTCCAGTTGGATCGGTAATACCGGTCCAACAGGATCGGTACTACCTATGCACCCTGGGCACACTAAAATATATTCTAAGTGCGTGTGAGTGCATTGTGTCTCTCAAGCGCATAACTAAAAATTGACCTGAGCACTTTTGACCATCATCTAGCTAATCTACTTTGCATCCCTCTTGATAGTACGGCGTTTCCTATTACTCAATTTTAAAAATAAAATTATGAACCATTGAGTCGAAGCGCCTTTCATCCATAGAAAATTTGGGGGTGCTTATTTCACCAAATGTGAATGTTCAATTCTTTCAATGGACTAACACCTGCGAATACATCTTAAATATTCGGTTAGTCCCCAATTTAATTGTCATTAATTATCCAAAACCCATAATGGGGGAGAATGCACTTACAACTACCACTGTCACTCCCACTCCCACTCAGCACTTACTGTGGGCCTTTGGAATTCCCATGTAAATAATTGCTGGACCACACATGGGCCAGGCCCAATTATTCCAACAATCCCCACCAAATTTCTAAGGCACACACACAACTTGTACTCTCGAGTTCAAGAGTTCTTTGATATACCAGCGTTTTGGTGGAGATTATTAAGTTGAACATCCACCTAGAAAAAGAGTTCTGCTTTGGTCACAACTGAACAATGGACTATGCCTTGAATTGCCAGTTTTGCGCGACGTAAGCTTCCCTCAATTCCTTAACTGATACAAGGCTACCTAAAGCATCCCCTCGGGTGGAGCATATAAGTCAAACTCCATGCCTTTCATGAGCATCTAGAGATCACCCTAACCTCATAGACTGGGACCAGCAGTCAAGCTCATATATGTGTGTTCCTTATAGGATGTCATGTAGGCCGACATCCCCGCTTAATAAATAAGCCACTCGGATTACATTAAGGCATACGCCAACCTGCCATACAGCCTGGAAGAGAAGTGCATCCTCAACGAGATGGACCTTTTAAGGGGTCTCTTCCCTCAGTCTCCCCATAGCTTGTTTCACCACTCTAATTCACGGGATCTCCGATCACATAGAGCAGGTTACCACTACGGTAGACCTTAGGTGGGTCTCAGTCCCATCTCCATTGATGCACTATCTATCACATTACGTGATAGCCCCTTTGTGAATTGATCTGCCAGATTTTTAGACGTATGGACATAGTCCAACACTATCACTTCGGAGTTTCTCAATTTTTTGACAGATTTCAACCGCCGCTTTACATGCCTTGTGGTCTTCAGGTTATCCTTAGAACTGTTAATTTTGACTATCACAGTCTGGTTATCACAGTTGAAAGTCCCTAGTTTGGTTTTGGCTAATTGATGAAACCTAGGACTAACCTTGTTTATCTAAGTGGTTGATTTAGAGAAAGGTTGTCCACATGATGAGCATATTGAATATGAAGCATGACACGTGTCACGTGATCAAAGATGAAGATCAAGACGATGCTTGGCTCCATGGACCGGTGTTGAAGGTGAAGGGCTAGTCGAGGCTTCGGAGTGAAGGACCATGCGATGGTGAAGCTCGGGCAAGACTAGGCACCGATGGACCGATGCACGGTGAAGGGCAAGTGAAGTCGAGGTCGATGGATCGAGACGGTCACATGATGGTGTGAAGCGTTCATATCATTTGGAGGAACAAAATGGGCTCAAGGCAAAGGTATAACCTATAGGGCCATTTTGTTTTGCACTCAAGACACCATAGAGGGTGTGAGTGGTTTAGGATCGATAGCCGCACTATTAAGAGGGGAAGTCTTATCGGCTATTCGATGCACGGGTGCCACTAGGTGAATTCATGAAGTGCATTGCATGTAGGGCCTAGTGAGCTAACCTAACCTTTGGGAAATGATTGTGAAAAGCTAACACACAATCACATGGAGATGTACACTTGGTGGTGTTGGCACATTTACAAAGGTGGCGTTTTGGCGCGCTGTGGTTTGCAGGGTAGAGATGGGTTTGGGTCCCGGGATTCGGCGCTTTTGGGAAAAATGGATGCATATTTTCTATTGCGCCGGATGCAAAATTTGGTTGAAATCATGCCATCTCTGGTGATCAAGTTGGTATACTTGTTGGATAGCATGTTGGAGAAGTTGGTGTCACGACACGGCGTCGAAAAAGACGGACGCCGCGCGCAGAGGCGCCGGACGTGGGCTGATCGTCCGCAGCGGGCGGACGCCGACGTAAAGTTTTCGGTTTTCGGCCGGGTCGGGCGTCATACGGACGCTGGCCGGACGCGCGACGGATGCGATGGCTGTTCGTGTCTTTGCGTCCGGCGTGTGTTGTGGCTCGGCGGGAGCAGGGATCTGACAGAGCGGCGGACGCGGGTGCCGTGTCCGGCGCACGCCGGACTCGAAGCGAAAGTTCCGAGCTCGGCGTGCGAGCGGACACGGGCGCCGGACGCTGAAGTGGCGCAGCACGGACGCCGCCGCCGACGCCGACGTGGCGGCTCGTGGTTGGCTGCGGCTCCAACGGTCGGGTGACGGCCGCACGCGGGAGGGGCGCTGTCGCGTCCGCGGTTTGCGGCGCACGCGTCCGCGCGTGCCGCTCGGCCTCCCGAGGGGGTAACGGTCACATTTGTTTGAGGGGTTATAAATAGAAGGTGGCCGGCCCTTGGGGAGGTCTCTTGGTCATTTCTCATCCCTTGTGCATTCTTGAGCTAAGAGACTCTCTCCCACTCTTCTCCCTTGCTTGGTTGTTCATCCTAAGAGAGATTGAGTGAATCACCTAGTGCATTGCATTGCTTGAGGGCATCTAGTGGCACTTGTGGGTGGTTTCGCCGGTGGATTTCTTGTTACTCTTGGAGAGTACCGCTCCTAGCTGGCTTGGAGATTGTTGGAGGCGTTGGCAAGAGAAGGTGATTGTTCTTGGCCACCTCCGGTTGTTTTGTGAGAGGTTCTTGTGCTCACCTCGCGGGGATCGCGAAGAGTAACTCTATTGGATTGCACGTGTCGTTGAGTATCACACTTGAGAGTGGCGCCTTGTGGCTTCCTTGCGGGGAAGTGCCTTGCGGGGCAAGTGGCTTGAGGGTCACACCAAAGGACCATCTAGGTGTTGATCGACACAACGGGTGACGTAGCTTGGCGGTGCCCAAGTGAACATCCGGGGATAAATCATTGTGTTCATCTTGTCTCCCGGTGATTGGTCATCATCCTTTGTATGTTGCCGGTGTGATTGATTGTTCATCTTATTGGTGATTGGCAACCTCGACTCGACACGTGGTATAACAAGCTCCTACCCTCTCCCGCAATACTTTGATTACATTCTTGCAAAGTAGAATTGCTTGTGTGGTCGGTCGGGAACCACTTCTTGGGTAGATTAAATCCCGTGGGTAGAATTGCTTGTGTGGTCGGTCGGGAACCACTCCTTGTGTAGAGTAAATCCTGTGGGTAGAACTTTTGATCACTAGTGGTAGCTATTGTGTGTACTAGTGATCACCTACTAGAATTGTTTGGATAGGAGGCTTGCAACACCTAGTAGGCTAAGCATAACTTGCTTTTCGCCGTTTGTGTATCTAACAAAGTTTGCTTAGTGAGTTTGTAGAAATTTTTATAGGCTATTCACCCCCCTCTAGCCATCTAGGACCTTACAACAGTTCATGGAGATGGCGGGCACAGGTTTTTCAACTACCGGCAAATCCATCAGGAGCTCCCGAAGCCATTCGACCTCAAAAGTAGCGGTATCCAGTGCTGCGAGTTATGCTTCCATGGTAGACATCGTAATGATGGTCTGCTTGCAAGACTTCCAGGAAACAGCACCACCTCCAAGTGTGAACACATACCCACTCGTGGCTTTTAACTCATCAGCATCTGATATCCAATTTGCATCATTGTAGCCCTCCAGTACTTTTGGGTACCCGGCATAGTGAATCCCATAGCTTGTTGTTGCCTTTAGATAGCGCATTACTCTCTCAAGAGCACGCTAATGATCATCTCCGGGTTTGAAACAAACCGGCTTAGTTTGCTCACAGCAAACGAGATGTCAGGCCTCATTGCACTAGCTAAGTACATCAGCGAGCCAATGATTTAGGAATATCTCAATTGATCCCTCATTATCCTTTTGTTCTTCCTCAGAACTAGGCTTGGATCATAGGGAGTGGACACAGGCTTGCAGTCACTATAACCAAAGCGACTTAAAACCTTTTCCACATAGTGGTACTGCACAAGAGTAACCCCACCATTTTCTCCCTTTAGTAGCTTAATGTTTAAATCACATCAGCCACTCCCAAACCCTTCATGTCAAAAGTCTTGGATAGAAAGTCCTTGACCTCCTCAATCACATTGAGGTTTGTGCCAAATATTAGGATGTCATCCACATACAGGCACAGGATCACTCCTTCTCTCCCATCATAGCAGTAGTAGACACATTTGTCTGTCTCATTGGCAACAAAGCCAGCTGATGTCATGGTATTGTCAAATTTCTCATGCCATTGCTTATGTGCTTGCTTTAGGCCATACAAGCACTTCCATAATTTACACACCTTGCCCTCTTGACCCTCTACCACAAACCCATCAGGCTGATCCATGTAGATCTCTTCATCTAACTCTCCGTTAAGGAAAGTCGTCTTAACATCCATTTGATGAACGATAAGACCATGAGAAACAGCCAAGGCAAGTAGTACTCGAATTGTAGTCAGTCGGGCCACTGGTGAGTATGTATCAAAGAAGTCCTCGCCTTCTTTCTGGGTATAACCCTTAGCCACAAGCCTCGCCTTGTACTTCTCAATAGTACCATCAGGCCTAAGCTTCTTCTTGAACACATTTACATCCAACAGGTTTGCACCCGTACGGATGATCAACCACTTCCCAAGTTCCATTAGACATAATTGAATCCATCTCACTCCGCACCGCTTCCTTCCAATAGTCAGTGTCGGGAGAGGAATATGCCTCTTCAATGGTCGTTGGGGTATCATCCACGAGGTATATAGTGAAGTCATCGCCAAAGGATTTTTCAATCCTAGCCTCTTACTCTTTCGAGTGACCGCACTAATATCCTCCTCAGGATTTTTAGTAGTTGATGGTTCAAGATTTTCCACAGGCATAAAAGTGACAGGAGCATCAGGAGGTCCCTGACTAGACATGCTAGGTACATCCCCTCTCATAGGGAATTCATTCTCAAATAATGTCGCATCTCTGGATTCAATCACTGCACCGACCCTCATGTCAGGCACTCCAGATTCCACCACTAAAAATCTATAAGCCACGCTATTACGAGCGTAACCGAGGAAGACACAATCAACAGTTTTAGGTCCGAGTTTGCGCTTCTTGATGATTGGCACATTCACTTTAGCCAAGCATCCCCAAGTGCGCAAGTATGAGAGAGTCAACCTTTTCTTTTCCCATTCCTCGAATGGTGTTATCTCTTTATTCTTTAGAGGAACTCTATCCAGGACAGGACTCGCAGTCAATATAGCCTCATCCCACCATTCCTTGGAAAGTCCCGCAGTGTCCAACATGGTATTAACCAAATCAGTTAGAGTGCGGTTCTTTCTTTCGGCAATCCCATTGGATTGGGGGAATATGGAGGCGTCCTCCCATGAATAATCCCATGTTCCTCATTGAATAAATCGAACTCTTTTGAAAAGTATTCTCCCCCATGATCAGACCGTAACCGTTTGATTTTCTTATCAAGTTGGTTCTCAACCTCGGCCTTATAGATTTTAAAGTAGTGCATTGCTTCATCCTTGGAATTCAACAAGTACACATAGCAAAATCTAGTACAATCATCAATTAAAGTCATGAAATACTTCTTGCCGCCTTTGGTCAACACACCATTCATCTCACTCAGATCCGAGTGAATGAGGTCTAGAGGTTGCGTCTCCCTCGCCTCTTTCACAGCCTTGTGAGGCTTGCGAGGTTGTTTAAACTGCACACATGCATGGCACTTAGACCCTTTGACCAAATCAAATTTAGGGATTAAACTCATTTTCACTAAGCGTGTCATGGTGCCAAAATTAATGTGACAGAGCCGTGAATGCCAAACATCAGACTCATCATTATGTTGCACATGATTCACAATTTTATTACAAGAATCCGTCAAAGAGAAGTGGAACAAGCCGCCGCTCTCATAGCCCTTACCAACAAATGTTCCATACTTGGATACAACACATTTATTGGACTCAAAAGCTAATTTATAGCCATCCCTACAAAGTAGAGAGAGCCCGACAAGGTTCTTCTTTATGGAGGGGACATCTTTGCACGTTCTCCCGCACGATCTTTCCCGAAGTAAACTTCAGATCGACTGTACCCATGCCATGAACAGCCACATGAGTCTCGTTCCCCATCAGCAAGGAGGAACCTCGCCGTTCCTGATAAAAAGAGAACAAAGAGTGGTCAGCACAAACATGGATATTAGCCCCCGTGTCAACCCACCACCCTGGTGAGAGAAAAACTGAGAGAATCGTTGGTAAACAAGTACCATACCCAGATCCTCCAGTTTTGCTAACAACGTTGGTAAACAAGTACCATACCCAAGTACCATACCCAGATCCTCCAGTTTCGCTAACAACCATGTTGGTTGTCTTCTGTGGCTTATCTTTGTGATCTGGATACTCCTTTGCCCAGTGCTCCAAAGAGCCGCAACAATAGCAGCCACCACCTTTCTCTTTGCCCTTCTTCTTAAAAGAAGCAGCTTTGGGCTTGATAGCATTCTTGTTTTTCTTTTTCTTGTTGGCGTTCTGAGGGTTCTTCTTCTGCACCAGATTGGCGCTAGAACCTTCCTCCTCTTGCACCTTTATTGCCACGTGTGTCCTTTGCCCTCGCATTCTCTTCCACAATTAGCGAAGCAACGAGATCAGTCACACTGAACTCCTGCCTCCTATGCTTCAGAGTAGTGGCAAAGTCCCTTCAAGTAGGTGACAGCTTGGCAATAACCGCGCCAGCCACAAACTTATCGGGCAGCACACACTTGTAGTTCCTCTCCAGGTCCTTAGCCAGCATCTGTATCTCATAGGCTTGTTCAACTACAGATCAGTCATCGACCATCTTGTAATCACAGAACTGCTCCATGATGTACAGCTCACTGTCGGCGTCCGGAACCCCGAACTTGGCCTCAAGTGCATCCCACATCTCCTTGCCCGTAGGCAAGTCCATGTACACTGGCACCATGCCCTATGCTAAAACGCTGATGAGAGACAGCTTGAGCAATTTATCTGCCTCACTAAACCTGCCCTCTTCCTCAGGAGTCATAGGCGGTTCAGTGCACTTTCCATTGACAGCATGCTCACAGCGTATAGCGGCAAGCCAGAGTAGAGTGCGGGAACGCCAAACCTTATAGTTGGCACCATCCTCCCTTAGCGGAGGTGGTTTCATTGACGCAGCAAAGCTAGCAGTCAAAAAAGACCTATACCAGCCGGAGATGGCAGAAAGCAGCAAAACTCAAGAACCAGTGGAGAGTGTGTGGAGGAAGACAACTTTCAGGTACGGATAAGGATGGGAGCGCCGCCACATGTAGGCAGGCAGCATTGGATCCTCTCAGGGGCATTGCGGTCATTTACCCTTTGCCCTAGGCGCGTCCGGCGCAGACGGTTTTACCCGATTGCCGTTTTGCGCTACCCAATTTGCCACGCTGCCACTTGCAACCGTTGTACTGTCCGTTAGCCTGAGTGGCAAAACGCGCCCAACACCGCACGGCGCGCGTCGCGGCGCGATCTCGCCTCGCCTCGCCACGCCCGGATAAGGATGGGAGCGCTGCCACATGTAGGCAGGCAGCATTGGATCCTCTCAGGGGCATTGCGGTCATTTACCCTTTGCCCTAGGCGCGTCCGGCGCAAACGGTTTTACCCGATTGCCCTTTTGCGCTGACCCAATTTGCCACGCTGCCACTTGCAACCGTTGTACTGTCCGTTAGCCTGAGTGGCAAAACACGTGGTTTTCCAGCTTTTTCTCTCACTAGCACATAGGAGCAGCAAGCAACTTCCTCTTTTAAGTTGAGCTACTTCTCAGTGAGTTCACCATGTGGTACTACTACCACTGTCACTCCCACTCCCGCTCAACACTTACTGTGGGCCTTTAAAATTCCCATAAGAATAATTGCTGGACCACACATGGGCCAGACCCAATTATTCCAACAATTCTCACACTAATTAGCATCACACATTAAACCTACAACTTAGGAGTTGCAAGATCACTCCCCACAAGCCCTCCTAATAGCGACAAGCAATAACTAGAGTATCCCATTTAGAATCCCGCGAGTTGGAATCAAACTCCTTTTCGCAATCACTCGAAACCTACAACTTGCGGTAAATGTTGGTATGACAAAGGGTAAAAAAAATTGCGGTGACAAAAACGGTAAAAGAGAAAAAAAAGACGATTCAGATTTGCAAAGGGTATAAAATTTGAAAAAAAAATGGGCTGGGAAATGATAATAAATAAAAGGATAAAAAACGAAACAAGGAAAAAAAAATTGGTTGGGGTGAATTCTTGGGTTGACAAACGGTAAAAGAGAGAGAAAAATATTTGGGTTGTCAAAAGGTAAAAGATTAAATGAAAAATTGGGCTGGCAAACGGTATAAAATTTGAAATGGAAAATATGCGGACGCTCTTCCAACAAAATGATCTCTGACATTTGATAATTTTCATAACTAATCATACCTATATGTGCATTTCCAAATAATGGCAACAAATGAAATCATATGGCAATTCACATATCCCTATGGATTCGAAACAGTACCGGTACTGTATTTAGACACAAAAATTGTACATATCACTATGATTAGAAATAGTAACCAACAAATTATGTACATTTCACTATGGTCTATGGGTTAGAAATAGTAACCAACAGATTAAATTATATAGTGACGTTTCTAAAAACAATGGCAAAGCCCATGCACTGATGTGATGTGAGCTTCACCTCGCCGACGGACCATACCCGGACATCATCAACGCCGTGCTATCGCTGGCGGCGATGCTCACCGGGACGCTGCGGTCCACTACAAGAAATGTGTCATCTTTTGACATTTGACATATGTCATAATAACTGTAAAATATGTCATAGTTCACTATTTATGACACCAAGTTGACGAAAATCGAATGTCAAAAGATGAACGCCTATAATGACAACTTGTGACATTTAAGTGTTCATGTCATAACATTATGACATTGATTTTGCATGTCATAACCTCTATGACATCTGCTTTTATGTCACAAGTTCTTTGATCTTGCCTAGTGGTGAATTTCACACATCCCAATATTTATTTAGACATAGCCGCACAAACAATCCAGAATAATATGTATGCCCAACCATATATTCCATTCATGACCAAGTCACAGGTTCACAAGTCATACATCAACATGTTTATTACATTCATCATGGACACCAAATTAATTGTTCAACAAGTGACCATAGTCACAAAGTTATCTCAGATAAGATAAATAGATGGAAATTTCGCATCCCAGTCTCACAAGTGACCTTTGTCACCAAACTACTGGTTCAACGAAGCTAGTTATTCTTGGTGTGAGCCATATGTTGCTAGCATTTGTCCATGTCCTGCAGACACACAAAACTTCAAAAGCAACCATCAGTTGTTGAAACAAATAAAATAATAAAAAATGAATGATAGTAGTTTCCACAAAATCAAGCAACAGTCATTTCGACAATACACATATTTAAGCATTTCTAGGAAATACACATATTGCAACGTGGTCTCATATTTTAGGACGAATTGCCTAGCATTAGTTAGCTCCTGTTAAGTATATGGACTATTATAATACAGATTTCCTAGCATTAGTTAGCATTACTTAGATACTAAAGACAACAGCAACATATATGGTCCATAGAGTAATAGGTGCATGCACATATGAAAGATAACTAGCACCCCTAGTTTGATCTATTTTGTTAACAGGGAGAGTTCATCAAAACTACTAATATCTAGTTTGCTTGGCCTATATAATTATTTTAGAATGAAGTTTCATATATGCTCTAAAATAAAAGTCAGGAGCTGTCATAAGCTAACCACCTAGAGCTGTTGTGAGGAAAGCTCTTAAATTTTTCTCACACCATCTCATGAAAAAGCTTGCATTAATCTTTTGAACTTGTTGCCAACCAACCAAGAAGACCAACCAAGTCAGGAGCTGTCATAAGCTAACATGTGAATTCTGTGTACGACCTTAAATCACTAAGCTCTAATTTTTAGTGTAACTTAATTACTTGGAATTGCATGAAATTGCTGTTTGATGAACAGGGTGAGTGCAAATCCAAAGATCTGCACTCAGCCATGGTAACTCAGAGTACTATAATTTCATCTTTGCAAATAGTAATATAATGTATGTCTGCACCAAACAATTTAAGAGAAGGAAACTGAAATAAACTGACCAAGCGTTCTAATTACGGGAGTTACTCATCCTGCTGACCCCCAAGCTGCTAAAGGTATCAACCAATTCCCTAAGAAATACATAGCAGCAGAATAAATAGTAGAAGCCATAAACCAGTAACAGATAGAGGCCATGAATGTCACCTGATGAGTGAATCTGTAGCAGGAACACATTTGTCTTTAGATACATGATGTGTTAGATTAAAATCATGTAAGTAGCATCGCTGTGAGGCCTAAGGAGAGTATTCATGGTAAGGTAACCGGCCGCAAACTCAGATAGTAAATTCACACAGATAACAGGAGCTATCTTACCTCTTGATGGGCTGGTTGGCTCCCGGTTCTTCTGCTTCTTACCAGGAGCCATCTCGGTCGCCGCGGTGGGGCGGACGACGGCCTATTTGGCGCAGGTGGGCGGCGTCGGGGGCGGATGGGACGCGCGGCGCACCGGGGGATTCTGCAGCCGAGGGGGCCGGTCCGCAACCGATGGGGGCGTGGAGCAGCGTCGGAGTGGGAGGGGACGAGCAGAAGGCAGATGGAGGGCACGCAGCGCTGGGGCCTTCCGCAGCCGAGGAGGCCGCGGAGCGGCGTCGGAGTGAGGGCGGGCGTCGGAGCGTGGGAGGCGGTCGCGGAGAAGTGTGTGGAGTGGCGGCGGCTGGGGATGAAACGATTTGGATTTTGGACTAGGGTTTAACATGACTGCAGTGGCAAAATTATCATTCTACCCTTGGCCTAAGTGAAGAGGTTCTAGAATACTATGGACAAAAATATCATTTCGCAACCAAAATTTGGGTAGAGATGGAACGAACACTCGCGCCCAGGTTTTGAGCCCAGCGGGAAGCACGGGCCAGCCAAATTCTATTGGCGCTCACTGTCCCAGGCTGGCGGGAAGCTTTTTTTTTTTTGCTTTTCCATTTTCCTTTGAGGTCCATTTAAAGCTACCACATTTGCATTGAAAATCTGGATTAGCAAAACAATCTTTAGATCAATGAACGTTTCCTTTGGTGCACATGTCGAAGCTGACACGATCAAGTCAAAATTCAAATCACAAATGGCACATGCAAATATAAAAAATAAGACTAAAATTTTTAATTTTCCAAACAACCATGGATGGAGAAATGACCAAACTAAAAATTATAGATATCTAAAAGTTATATAACTTTGTTGTTTATAACTTTTTATTTGAAATCATTTACGGCTCATCATCTTAGTCATAGATTTATGACAACACTAAATTGAACGTTATGACATAGCAAATATTGTCACAACATACCATTCCACTATCATTTTGACATTTGTTATGACATATATTAATTAATGTCACTAAGTTGAGTTGGTTCCAAAATAAATGTCATAAACTAGTCAATTTAGTGACATTTTGATCGTATGTCATGGCATAAATGTCATAAGATGACACATTTCTTGTAGTGGTCGTCGTCGCCATTGTCGCGAGCATACTCCAGCGAGAGGCTGTCCTTGAGCTGCAACACCACTTCGTCCATCGTCGGCCTCCCGGCGCAGGACTCCGCCGTGCACGCCATGGCGATGTCGACCACCTTCCACATGGAGTTGACGTCGTAGGCGGCTCCGAGCCTTGGGTCGGCGATCGAGCTGATGTCACCGGTGGCGGAGACCCTCTGTTTGACGCGCTGGACAATGTGGCCCTGGCCTGGCACCAGAGGAGGCTCCCCGGTGGCTGCCTCCAGTAGGACCACTCCGAAGCTGTACACGTCACTGCTCTCGGTGAGCCTGTGGGGGTATAAACCCCTATACCAGCACGACATGACTTTAGGCCTGCTCGGACGAAGGCCCTTGGCCCAAGAACACAAGGTCGACCAGGGCCCAAGTCTGGTCGGCTGCCTTGGAAGACAAGGCAGGAAGGACGAGCTAATCTGCGCCCATCGGTCGGCTACCAAGATATCGATCACGGAAGATTGGATTAGATCGATATTGTTGCCTTGCGTGTAAATCCATATCCCCGAGATATCGGGCTTGTAATCCGCTCCCCACTATATAAGGCGAGCAGGGCACCCTCCCAAAACTCATCTCCACATTAATATACAGACTCGGTCAAGAGCACAGGACGTAGGGTATTACACGAATCGTGGCCCGAACCTATATAAATATAGTATCTTGTGCCTCTTGATTACATCTTGTTCGTCATCTAGCGTGCCTTACCGATCAATCTACTACCTTAGGCATACCCTAGGTAGACTGCCGCCGATATTTCGTCGACAGTGGCGCGCCAGGTAGGGGGTGTGTGCATAGATCTCAAGATGAGCAAGATGGTTTCGTTCCCTGCCTCCATGGACCTCGACGACATCGCTGCGATCACCTTCGGTTCTTTCGGCTCCTACGAAGCTGCGAAGGCTATGCCGGCTGTCGAGGCGACCGCACTCAACAGTCGGGCTGCAACTCCACCGAAAGAACCAAGCCCCGACCACGCCGAGAAGTTGCTAAGGCCGATGGTCCGATCACCGATCCCGCGCTATCAAAGGCGCCGGGTCGACAACTCAGATCTGATCGAGATGATCGATCGCCATGGAGAAGGATTGGCGGAAACTCTCGCCCTCGCGGAATCCGCGCTCAAGCAGCTCGCCGACCTACGAGTCAACGATGGGTTTATCCCCGTGCAGTGACGAAGGCGCTGCAACACACAGGGGACCCAGTCAGATCCAGATCTATCTAGATCAGATCGCCCGAGGCCATCTGTCGGTGTTTCGTACCCAGGGGTATCACACCAACGAGTAAATTTCTATGCGTGCTCCCTAATCCGGATGGTGATGCAAGAAGAACACAAGCTTTTATCCTGGTTCGGGCAAAGAGTGCCCTACGTCCAGCAGTGGGGGGAGACTTGTATTATCTTGCACCGAAGTGCTTGTACAGGGGTGAAGACAAGCGGGACTTAGCCGTGAATAAGTGTGAGTGAAGGTGTAAAAAAAAAACCCTCCCCTAGGCAAGGCCCTGGCATCCCCTTTTATAGGCCAAGAGGAGGCTCAGGAGTACAGAGTAGATAGGGCTGTCTAGGTTAGCGCTGGACGGCGTCCAGGGCCTCCCCGTGCTCTCCTCCTCGATCCAGCGGCGCATATCCCCGACCGCGTTGCGGCGTTGCGAGCCAGGTGCTCTGTCAAACCCGCGGTCTACCGACGCCGGCCATACAATCTCCAAGTCTATGGTGGCACGCAGGAGGGGGCCGGGGCTCTCCTCCCGCGGTCCCATGACTGACCGGATCGCGTTGGCATATGTAGTGGCGGCGTTGGTGAGCCCAAACGGGAGCCTGCGCCGAGCTCGGTACAGCCCGTGCGGCAACAGGTTGGGCGACGTCGGCCGTGCGCGTGCTCGAGGCGCCACGCCGGGCTCTCTCGTCGAACGCATGGCGAACGTGAAGCCAGGGTCCACGTCAAGGACTCCCTGTCCATGTGCCACCCCCTGCCGTACACTTGGCACCCCGGCTGGGTGCATCGTGGCGTCTGGCTGGGAGGGCACACGAGCAGGGTGCTCAAGGCCCTGTGCCTGCTGGTGGTGATGCCGATGCTGGTGGCGTCGGCGACGTGGTGGCGAGCCGTGGTGGCGCGGTCGGCGCGCGGCCCCACCAGCGCGTGGGGGTGACGAGCGTCCCCCTCCTGGTTCACCGATCGAGAGTAGAGCCATGTCGTGGCCTGGGCCGAGCGACACGAACTCTAGACTCCCAAACCAGATCACCGTGGCGAACGGAAACGATGGAGTGGGTGATGCCATCCGGAAAATGGCGGGAATCGGGTGAAAACACGCAGTACCCCTACCTGGCGCGCCAACTGTCGGTGTTTCGTACCCAGGGGGTATCACACCAACGAGTAAATTTCTATGCGTGCTCCCTAATCCGGATGGTGATGCAAGAAGAACACAAGCGTTTATTCTGGTTCGGGCAAAGAGTGCCCTACGTCCAGCAGTGGGGGGAGACTTGTATTATCTTGCACCGAAGTGCTTGTACAGGGGTGAAGACAAGCGGGACTTAGCCGTGAATAAGTGTGAGTGAAGGTGTAAAAAAAAACCCTCCCCTAGGCAAGGCCCTGGCATCCCCTTTTATAGGCCAAGAGGAGGCTCAGGAGTACAGAGTAGATAGGGCTGTCGTGGGCGTGACGTCGAGGCACATGCACTATGTCAAGTCGTCGAGACTGTAGACGCTTCCTTTGGTCGGGCTCGAGCCTGTAGCGGTATGGTCAATGATGGCCTGTTTGTCCTTCTCGGTCGTGGGCTGACGTAGTCGAGGTATGGTGCCGGTGTAGTCGAGCACGTGCGTCCAGGAATCCCGCGGTATGGTCGTCGAGGTAGGAAAAACAGGGCACTGGGCGCCCCATGCTCAAGTCGCGTCCATCACCACTCCTCGAGCGGTTTGGGGGCTGCCTCGAGAGGGCAATGATCCGAGCGACGGGACGAGACGATGAAGTTGGTGGTACGGAGAGTTGTCAATGGTGTTTGGAGGGAGTGCTGTACGAGGCACAGTACAAAGCATGGCGCAACAGCGGCACCTACCGTCCTTGAATCCGGGGCATGGACGTCGTGATGGCGGAAGCGACCCGCGTACGACCCACTGTTACGGACTCTGTAGCCATGGAGTTAGGCAGGGCGGATGGGCAGTGGTACTGTTCGAGCCCTGTAGCCATGTGCGTGTTCTGTTCAGGCAATGATTGAGGGCAGACTCGAGCGTTCTCCATCCCCGCTCGAGCGGTTGCTGGCTCGAGCGGTTTATGCTACCGTCTCGAGCGGTCGCTCGCTCGAGCAGTTTCCGTACTTCTTTCTCGAGCGGGTGAGCGGCCGCTGCTAGAGCCAGAAGGTTTCTGAGGCTTTGTGGGCCTGGTAGTGGGCCGGCCCAGTACGAGAAGGATTGAGGGTTTCTCTGGTTAATTGGCCTTTGGGATTTTTAGAGAGGGATGAGGTTGATTTGCTTGCCTCTAATTTACCCAATTTAGGACCCCCTAATCTAGGTATCCGACACCATCGCTCAACCGCCCGCCACACCCTATGCTGGACGACAGCCATGGCAGCCCTTTTGCGTTTGGGCTCAAGAACGCCGCCGCGTCCTACGAGGAGCTTTTCCCTCCATTGGTCCCTCAGCACGCTGGTCGGGTACCGCAACCACCGACCTCGCCCCACTTCGTCAACATGATCACGTCAGGAGGGGCGCCAGACGCTGCGGCGCAGCCATCGGGCATGGATGAGTCCAGCATCCCATCGCTCCCTTCCGCCGTTCAGGCAGCACTCGAAGCAGGATCTCCAGGTCAACTCCTCGACGCAATTGGTTATACGCATCCCGCTCCCACAGAGACGCCGAGCTCCATGACTACACAAGTGTCGCCGATGGCGATGGACGTCGATAAAGTCGCCGATAACAACGCTACAGATGAGGAAATTCTCCAGTCGGCCGCTGAGCCAAACAAAGAAGATGATAATCCTGACTGTCCTCCCGGCTTCAGCAACACCGTGTTCATGGTCAGCAACGACGAGCCCACCGTCGAGAATGAGACTCTCGATCAACGTCGCGATCGCATGGCACGGAATGCACATCGTGGTGTCCGGCGCGATCGAGAGCAGCACGAAGCGCAGCAACGGGCCGATCAAGCCCGTCATGTCAACCGCAACTTGGCCGATGAGTTCGATCTGGTCGGACAGCGTCGGGTTCACAAAACCCCGATAGCTAACATCGCGGTAGCCAAGAGCAAGTTGGAGGCATTGCCTCACACCCCTGCGGTCCAAGAGATCATCGACCACCTGATGGCAGCTGAGGGGCAGGTAAATCGCATGCGCCGGGCCGAGGTACCTCCAGAAGTCCCGGCAGCGTCTGCTCAACGCAGCCGCCGCCCAGAATTAGGGGAAAGACCTACGAATCATGACCCAAGCAACAGACCAGCCTAGTCTTCAGATCGCTCCAGCGACTCCAGTTCCGACTCCTCCAGCCGTGACGTACGATCCATAAACCGCGACCACCGCCGACGATCGCCGGACAGGCGCCGCCGTGATGACTCACCACGTCGACCTCGGGAGCGGCGCGGCCGCTGAGCTTTCTGTGATGACGACGCCGACCAGCATCGGCACAGGGATCGCTACGACGGCGATGATCGGCGCTATGATGGGGGCCGTTTCGAGATCCCCGGCCCCAAACCATACTCCGAGCGACTCAGGGAGGTGCATTGGCCGCGGAACTTCAAGGCCAGTGAGGTGCAGCCGTACGATGGCCGCAAGAATCCCGATCAATGGCTCTTCCTATATGAAACTGCAATCCGAGCAGCAGGAGGCGACGAAAGTGTGATGGCAAATTACCTACCGGTGGTCCTGGGCCCTTCTCCAACCAACTGGCTCATGTGCCAACGTGAGGGCTCGATTCACAGCTGGCCTCAACTCCACCAGATGTTGTCCGAGCAGTTCAAGGCTACGTGTCATCAGCCTGGCTCCAAGTACGCCTTGGCCCAGATCCACGACTACCCCCAATGAACCTCTACGAGAATACATATGCCGCTTCAACGACATGTGGACGACAGTGACGGACATGACACAACAAGAAGCCGTCGAGCTCTTCATCAAGGGGCTCACCCAACCCCGCAACGAGAAGTGCAAGATCGAACTCCTCCGAACCCAGCCGAAGACAATGGGCGAAGCCCTGAAAATTGCTGGTGAATGGAAACGTGTCGACGACGCCTTGCGATCCAGCAAAGAGGACGGTCCATCGCGATGCCCTTCCCACCGCGACGACGACGACGACCGCGATCGCGGCCATCGCGCATGGAACCGCGGAAACCGCGACGACAGACGCGACTCTCGACGCCCCGAGCGGCGCAGCCGCAGCCGCGAGGATGACCGGCGTGATTCCCGCCGCCGCGAGCAGCGTAGCCGCAGCCGCGAGGACGATCGGCATGGACGCAAGCGTAACCGGCGCGATGATGGCCAGCGCTACCGCGGAAACCGCGTCCACAACGTCAACAACCAGGATAAGCCATACGATGATGGCTATGACAAGGTCCTTAGCCAAGATTGCCCAAGGCGCCCAAACAAAAGCCACACGATGGGTCAGTGTTGGGGCTTTGCCAACATTTTCAAAAAGGCTGACACGCGGCGACCGCGGGGTGGCAACAAAAATCGGAGGGACAACTGCAATGCCGACAAGGACGTCAAGAAGGAAAAAGACGACAACACCTCGGATGATGACGGACGCCGGGAGTTCAAAGAACCCGAAAGAAACGTTGCTGTCATCTTTGGCGGCAAGGTCGCCACCGAATCCCAAAGGGACAAGAAGCTACTCCGGCAGTCGATAATCGCCTTCAGCAGCGCCGACCAGGAACTTGTTGCAGACGTCAAGGCACCCGCCTGGTCAGAGCAGCCAATCTCCTTCAGCTGAGCAGACATGTGGGCACGAGGGGAGGACTCCGGTCGCTTCCCCGTTGTCCATGATCCAGTCATCCAGCACCTCCGCTTCGAGAAGGTGCTGGTCGACGGAGGCAGCGCTCTAAACATACTGTTTTTGCAGACGTACAAAGAGCTCGGCCTCAAGACAGAAGACCTAGAACCCTACGACTCGCCATTCTGGGGGGTGATGCCGGGAAAGCCTTCCATGCCCCTCGGTCAAGTCACCCTCCGAGTCCAATTTGGTACCAAGCAGCATTTTCGCTTCGGGTACCTTAACTTCATCATCGCCGACTTCGAAGGTGTCTACCACGCGATCCTGGGCCGACCTGGCATCGCCAAGTTTATGGCGGTCCCGCATTACGGCTACATGGTGCTCAAGATGCCCACGAAGAAGGGCATCCTCTCCCTCCACAGCAACGTCCTCATGGCGTGCCACTGCGAGTCAGCTTCGTTCACCGCCACCGACCTCGCCGACCTCCGAGCCCGCATGGCGGATATGGTGCTGGAGGCCAAGGCCATTCCCCCGGCCGACCTCCAGATACCACTCAAGGAGTCCAAGCGCTCCTCCAAGAAGAACCGGGAGTACAAAGAGATCGAGCTCGTCCCAGGAGACAAGACAAGAACCGCCCTGATCGGGGCCAATCTCTCCAGCAAATAGGAAAGCGCGCTCATCCAGTTCCTTCGGTATCACATCAGCGTGTTTGCATGGAAACCAGCAGACATGCCGGGTGTTCCTAGGGAATGGGCCAAGCACTTCCTGAATGTCTCCGAAACCGCCAAGCCGGTGAAGCAAAAGCTCCGACGGTTCGCGAACGACAAAAGGGAGGTGATTAGGGTAGAAGTAGCAAAGCTATTAGCCGCAGGCTTTATAAAAGAAGTGTACCATCCCGATTGGCTGGCCAATCCGGTAATTGTACACAAGAAAAATAAAGAATGGAGAATGTGCGTTGATTACACCGGTCTCAACAGATGCTGCCCTAAAGACCCCTTCACCTTACCGCGTATCGACCAAGTCGTTGACTCCACTGCGGGCTGCGAGCTGCTCTCCTTCTTGGATTGCTACTCCGGCTACCACCAGATATCCCTCGCTATCGCCGACCAGGAGAAAACTTCCTTCATCACTCCTTTCGGCGCCTACTGCTACAAAACAATGTTCTTCGGCCTCAAAAATGCTGGGGCCACATACCAACGAGCAATCCAGAGTTGCCTAAAAGACGAGATCAGAGACCGCCTGGTCGAGGCATACGTGGACGACATGGTAGTAAAAACCGCAAAATCTGACTCTCTGGTCGCCGACCTCCAGCGAACATTCGATGCCCTAAACGTGTTCCAATGGAAACTGAACCCCACCAAGTTCATCTTCGACGTAACCTCCGGCATACTGCTCGGCAACGTCGTGAGCCAGGACGGCATACGCCCAAATCCTGAAAAAAATACAAGCCGTCCTTAACATGCAGCCCCTCAGTGTGTCAAAGACATCCAAAAATTAACAGGGTGCATGGCGGCCCTAAGCCGCTTTATCTCACGATTAGGGCAAAAAGGACTGCCATTTTTTCGGTTGCTAAAAGCAAAAGAAAAATTCGAGTGGTCGGCAAAGAAAGATACCGCCTTCATGGAACTCAAAACTTACCTAACCAATCCTTCGGTGCTTACGGTGCCCAATGACGGCGAACAAACGCTCCTTTACATCGCGGCCACCGACCGAGTTGTCTGCACGGTACTGGTGGTCGAGCGAACGGAAGCCGGTCACGTTTACCCGGTCCAGCGCCCGGTTTACTACGTTAGCGAAGTGCTCAACGATTCCAAGCACCGCTACCACCACATTGAAAAATTGCTATATGCAATTTTGATACCAAGCGAAAACTTCTACACTATTTCCAATCTCGGCAGATCACGGTGGTTACAAGCTTCCCACTCGGTGACATCCTGTACAACAAGGACGCCAGTGGTCGAATCATCAAATGGGCGCTTGAGCTTATGGCATACACTGTCAAATTCAAAAACCGCAACACCATCAAGTCACAAGCCCTTGCCGATTTTCTGGCAGAGTGGTCGGACCTTACCACCCCTTGGTACGAGTCCAATCACAAGTACTGGGAAATGTACTTCGATGGTTCGCTCAAAATCGATGGCGCGGGTGCCGGAGTGCATTTTACCGCTCCCTCAGGAGACGAGCTCAGCTACGTCCTCCGCATTCACTTTCTGGCATCAAACAATGATGCCGAGTATGAAGCTGCGCTTCACGGACTGCGCCTCGCCGTCGAGCTCAGAATCAAGCGCCTAATGGTATACGGCGACTCCCTCCTCGTCGTCAACCAAGTGAATAAAGTGTGGGACACTACCAGTGAAAGAATGGAGGCCTACGTCACCGCAATACGACAACTCGAAGACAAGTTCTATGGCCTTGAGTTCCACCACGTCGTACGCGACAATAACGACACCGCCGACAAGTTGTCAAAACTTGGCTCCACCAGAGCCGCCATCCCACACGGTGTGTTTGTTCACGACTTGGTCGAACCATCTATTTCGGTGCCCTCGGAGCCTCAAATTCCTTTCCCAGCAAAGCCGGATCTCAATCCTCCGTGCCCTCAGTCACCAAGCAACGTTACAACCGGCCACGTTGCCTTGATGGATATCGACGGCGACGAAGACGCCATGGCCGAGGACGCGCCGGTACCGCTCGAACAGTCACCTGACGCCACGCCGACCACGCCCGACCAGTCAGATTGGCGACTGGACTTCATCCGTTACATCACCAACGAAGATGTACCAAACGACCCCATCTTGCGCGAACGTATAATACGACGCAGCAAGCATTATGTCCTCATGGACGGAGAGCTCATGCAGAAAAATGCCAAGCAGGAAATTTTGCAAAAATGCATAACGCAGGACGCGGGCATAAAACTCCTCGATAGGATACATTCCGGCGAGTGCGGCAATCACGATGCCTCCAGAACACTGGTCGGCAAGGCCTACCGTGCCGGTTTCTATTGGCCAACCGCCGTAGCTGACGCTGAGCAGTTGGTTCGGCACTGCGTCAACTGGCAATTTTTTGCCAAGCAAACACACGTTCCGGCTCATCAACTGCAGACGATCACGGCCTCATGATCGACGGGGGCTCGACATGATCGGCCCCTTCAAGAAAGCTCCTGGCGGATTTCGGTACGTCTACGTACTCATCGACAAGTTCTCCAAATGGATCGAGTACATGCCATTGGTCAAGGCCACCGCCAAAAAGGCAGCCGACATGCCAAATAATGTCATCCATCGTTTCGGCGTCCCCAACTCAATCATCACCGACCTCGGCTCCACATTCACCGGGAGCGATTTCTTCGACTTCTGCGACAGCAAATGTATTAAGGTTAAATACGTATCCGTCGCCCATCCACGTGCCAACGGGCAGGTCGAGAGGGCAAATGGCATGATCCTCAACGCTTTGTGCAAATGCCTATATCAAGACGACTCCGACGAACAGCACCCTGGTCGATGGCTCAAAGAGCTCCCGGCCGTCATTTGGGGACTCCGCACACAGCCAAGTCGCAGCACTGGCGTCTCTCCCTACTTCATGGTGTTTGGTTCTGAAGCCGTTCTCCCCGACGAAATCGCCTTCCGCTCCCCACGCGTCGTTCAGTACGACGAAAGCCTATCCGATGACGCCCAAGCTCTCGAAGTCGATTCCATCGAGGAAAAGCGGCTTGAGACCTGCGCGCGGACCGCCAAATATCTGGCCTCCATGCGTCGGTACTACAACCGCAACGTCAAAGAATGTTTCTTCGTGGTCGGCGACTTGGTTCTACGATGAAAACAGAACCTCGCCGGCATCCACAAACTCACCTCCCATTGGGAAGGGCCATTCATGATCAAGGCGGTCACCAGGCTGACGTCGTATCGGCTGTGCACCTTGGACGACCCTCTGATAGAGGTCCCGAATTCGTGGCATATCGACCACCTACGGAAGTTCTACCCGTAGTACCTAGCGCTAAGAGTTACATGTACCTATCTTGTATTTTCTCAATTCATGTCGATTGAATAAAGATCATTACTGTTTCATCTTGTTTAAAGTGCGTCTCTGGGCATCATTCGCAACCTTTTACTCCTACTGCTACAAGACACGATCAAGAATAAAGCTAAAACACGTCTACATACAATAAAGCGGCCATAGCCGCAACGTAGCAAAAGTGACCATATCACACGTCACACCATATAAGTTTTCAGCCCTCCGGCACATGTCAAATCAAAAGTACCACTACAACATTCAGGGCACTATGCGGATGTTCTTCACCATCGCCTTGGACGTCTCCAGGGAGTTGCGCCTGAGTTCTTCCGCCGCGTCTGCGTCGGTGCCCGGCGCCAGCCCTTGCCGCAGATGTTCCAGGCTGATCGAAGGGCAGTAGGAGCGCACCACGGCAAGCACGTGGGAGCCCACATGCTCGGCACCCTCCCTGACGAACTCCTGCAGCCGGGACCAAGACGATCGGCCAGCGGTAACAACCGCGCTGAGGGGGGTCGCCGTCGTAATGGCGTCCGCCTCATCTTCGGCCAGCACATTTAGCACCAGGGCAATGCCGCCGACAAGCTCCACCACCTCACCTCGAACGAGTTGGGCATCCGCGTGCAAGCCCTGGACCTGTTCCTGTGACTCACGTAGACGACCTGCACATCACGAGCAACGTGAGATACAACTCCGACCACCCGTTAGTCCAAGCCAAGGAGACATGTCATACCTTCAAGATCCTGCTGTATCGTTGCATGGCGAGCGGCCTGCTCCTCCATTTACTGGCGCATCTCCGCTATCTCCTTCTCCGCCTGCTCGACGCGTTCCTCCACATCTGCGTCCAAACAGCACGTCACTACAACAACTCCAGCAGGAAAATACACCCTTTCTCACGCCTGGGATATTGCATACCTCTTTTCTGCTGCGCCAGCTGCCTTACGTGCTTGGCCACCTCCTCCTGCTCGGCCGCGCGAGCTGCCGCTGTGCATTTAGCCCCTGCACGGAGCCCCTCAGCTGCTCAGCCTCGCTGCGTAGCCGGGCATTCTCCGCCGCCGTCGCTTCAAGCTGCTCCAAGGGGCGTTTACGCCGATCAGTGGCCCGACCGACGCTCTGCCGAATATACCGTCAGTCAGGTTACATAACATGTTTATCTCCAACAAAAGAAATGGCTCTCCGGGCAATGGTATACCTGCACTTGGCGTAGCAGCTTGGTCACTGTCCCCTCCATCTGACGCATGGCGTCCTCTGGAATGTCCTCCTCCACCGCTGCGTCGACAGCTCCACCTCCTGAGCTCTGCCCAGTTTCCTGCGTGGTCGCTGCGGCTTCAGGATGCGGAGGCGGCCCAAGCGACGGAGTGTACGTCACCATCATGCCTGGCTCGACGGCCGGGGTACTTGCCCCGGCGCTTCTTCCATCGTCAGCGACGGCCTGGGCGATGGTCAGCTCAGCCACCACCTCATGCGTTTCCCTGCGCGTCATCAACAGGCTTTCAGTCGTTAATTCGGTGAATATTTTGCAAATAACTTTGATGCACATTCATTACCTTGTGACCACAGGGAAGGTCGACTGGAAGCGGTTACGGCGATGACCACGGCTACTTCCTCCGTCATGAGAAGTAGTGTTGATGGCTTGCTCCGCCGCCTCGGCCACCTGCTCCGCCACTGCCGCAACCGGGCCCTCGTCGATTCCGGTGGTCGGATCAGTCGCCTCGGCCTCCTGCTCCATAGCCATCGCACCCGGGTTCTCGCCATCCCTCGTGGTCGGCTAGGCGCCATCCGCCTCGACCACCCGCTCCGTCGTCGCTGCCGCCGGATCCTCGATGGCTGCCGTGGTCGGCACGTCTTCACTTACCCCGGCGTGTGGCGTCTCCAGGGGAGTGTCCTGGACGACCCCCGGGACTATGGGCTGTTCCTCTAAGGGCACCTCCCGGCTCTGCACCTCTTCTCCGCCATCAGCCGCCCCCGCGTCTTCCGGCTGTAGCGGCGCCGGTGAGGGCCCACGACTCGGCAGCCCGCCCGGCGATGGCAGGTCCGGCGCAGCCGCTCCTAGTGACACCTCTGGGCTCTCGGCTGGCGGCGTTGCAGTCGGTGACGTCCCGGTTCGGGCCTTCTTGTACAGGTGGCTCAATGGAACATCATCCATTGAGCCTCCCGACGACGATGAAGAAATCTACGCCTTCCTCCTCCTCTTGGTTAGCGTCTTGGTCTTCGGCGTCGACGCTCGGGACTCCGGCTGCTTGGCGGCCACGCGCCGCAGCGCCCGTTGCGCCCGCGGCGTAGAGCCCTGCGCGGCCTCCTCCTCGTCATCCCCGTCGCTCGACTCATCGTCCAGGGCCGCCACCCGAGCGAGACGCTCTTCCAGCGTGCGTTCGTAACCCTGGACCTCACCTTGGGGCCATTCCTCGGACGGAACGTCCGAGATGTATACGGCACGTCCCTGCACAAACACATCACCATCAACGACTACAAACAGCAAGCATGTAATTTCAAGACAAATGCAATGGCACCAACGTACCGCTGGCGGTGGGTGAGCAGCGGTGTACGGCGTCTGCGGCTTCTTCGGCGCCATCCTCGCCGGATCAAAGTTGTGAAAACACTCGGTGCCCCGAGCGGTCATCTCCTTTGCATCAACAGAATCTGTTCCCTCACGGGACGGATCCGTCAGCCCCCGGTACTCGTACATCAGGGTGGGTCTCTCCTTCCACGGCTGCAAATGCCGCTGCCACCACATCACGGCCACCATCACACCGTGCACACGGTCCCCGTTCAGAGCGGCAGCAGCACTGCGTTCACCGCTCCATCTCCGTGACGTTGGGCCTCGCCGACCACTTCACATTCGGCTTCGGCACCAGCGCCACGTCATTGGGGACCGACCTCCCCTCTGGATTTTGCCTCATGTAGAACCATTTCTCGAACCAGTTCTTCATGGACGTGGAGTGGGGGATGGTGACCCACTGGGATTTCATCCCGTCCCGCAGCACAATGTAGCAACCCCCGACTATTTGGGACCCACCGGCACCTTTCTCTTTCTTCTTCAAGCAATAAAAATGGCGGAAAAGATTGAAGTTTGGCCGAATGCCAAGAAACGCCTCACAAATGGCGATGAACTCCGATAGGGTTAAGATTGAGTTGGGATGGAGGTTGCAAAGAGAAATCTCCCTGGCGGCACAAATCGCGCACAAAGTGGTGAACCGGCGACCCCAACCCGCGGACAAAGTAATCTTCTAGTACCACTATCTCATCGTCGCGGGGAAGCGGAAACCGCTTACCTGACGGCGGCGCTCACCAGATCCCGCTGTCCTCCGGCGGCAAAAGGCCCCGCTCCACCAGCTTCAGCAGCAACTCCCTCGTCGTCTTCGATGGGCCCCAGTGCTCCGGCAAGAGCTTCCGCCGCGCCGCCTCCGATAGCCGCAGTTGCCCGCTCGCCATTTCCGGTCTACCCCGCCTCCTTCTTCGCTGCGCTCGCCGGTTAGCTGTCGTACGGCTCCGGCCCGGCTCGATAGGCGGCGGCGGGTCGCGGGGCGGTGGGATTTGGCGTGCGACGGCGGCGGCGGTGGTTAGGGTTTGGAGAGTGGGAGGTGCGCTCGGGAGAGAAGAAGATGAGTGTGGAACCGCCTGGTAATGAAGAGACTGAGCGGCGGCCACCGCTTCTCTCCTCTTTATACGGCTCGGCGGTCCCCGCACGGGACCTAGGGTTGACTCCCAGGGGTCATTTTCTAAATGGGCCGACAGAGGTGGGCCTCCGTATTTTATTCCCACGACGCCGTTCTTTATCTGGCCTGCTACGTCATTCGACAAAAATGGAACGGCGGAATCGCCCTACTTTTGGCGGTTCCGCCCGACGTTTTGCGGCGCACGTGGACGCACGTGCGCACAAAGCTCATTTTTGCCTTTTAATTCTTGCCCATGTGTGATTTTTCCACGCGCCAATTTTTCCTCCGACCACCGTTGACCTAGTTCACCGGCAATATGCTGGGGACTGAGTACAGAGAGCACAGCTTTTTCATCTCTCCTAACAAAGTTGGGATGGTTCAACGCGAATTTACGGACACATGGTAACAGAGGGCTCGACCGACCAGCAAAGCTTCGGTCAGAGTAATGACTAAGTCATTTTCCTCTCCTTCACCTTCTCGGCAAAACTACCATGCTTTCTGGAATGATGCACAGCGTCGACCAGAACACGGCACAGCCGTGGTCCACCATGAGGCTCTTGTGCTTAGCACGGGTCCACCATTGACCGCGTATTACGCAAGGATACATCAAAGATGTATCATTTTCCACCTAGTTAGCCTTCGGCGTAGCCAGGGACTGGAACTTTGAGCTTATAGCCGCGTTCCCCATGATAAAGCCATGGAGCTAGTGCTGGGTATGTTTTTCTCTCTCGACACATGGCATTTGGGGTTTGGTCGGTACGCAAAGCTGCCCTCCATTCAATCGACAATGTTGGTTTTCCCTACTCCACTCTTTCGTGTACCTTAGCCATGTTCACTAGACAACCGCCAAGCTGTATGTCTAGACACAACGCAGTTGTGGTCGATCTCCTATTTTTCATTACCAGTGACTGGTCGGCCGAGCCGCCATTTTGCCACTAGGGACTGGTTAGCAGAAGCTAACACAGTCTCATCCCCATTGCTGGGGACTGGTCGGCCAAGCCGCCATTTTGTCACTAGGGACTGGTTAGCAGAAGGCTAACACAGCCTCATCCCCATTGCTGGGGACTGGTCGGCCAAGCCGCCATTTTGTCACTGGAGACTGGTTAGCAGGGCTAAACGCAGCCCCATCCCCATTGCTGGGGACTGGTTGGCTAAGCCGCCATTTTTTGTTGTCGAGGACTGGTTACCAGAGTTCACAGCCTCATCCTCATCGCCAGGGACTGGTCGGCCCAGCCGCCGCTTCATTGCTGGGGACTGGTATACAGCACTAACACAGCCCCATTCCCGAATCTGGGGACTGGCCGGCACTGCCGCCGTCATGAACTCGGTGCACCAGGCTCTTTTTCTTGATCCTGATACAACCTGTTCCACATCTTATATCAGGCTCGGGGGCTACGTGGGCCCACGTCACTTTGCAGTGACTTGGGCTAATTTTTATGCAGCGTTTTATAATGGCACGGTTATTTCTACACAGTCAAGAAAACTTTTTTCTTTCGACTGTGGGCCCACGTCATGGGACGTTCAATAAATTTTTCTTTTTACATAAAAAGAGCAACATGCATCTTTCGATTACAACGGCATGCAGAAGCTCAAAGAGCCCGACCGAGCCATCGGGTCGGATGCATGCAAATCTCCAAGTACCTCAAGACACATGATGCTCGGGGACTAGCTGTGGGGGTATAAACCCCTATACCAGCACGACATGACTTTAGGCCTACTCGGACGAAGGCCCTTGGCCCAAGAACACAAGGTCGACCAGGGCCCAAGTCTGGTCGGCTGCCTTGGAAGACAAGGCAGGAAGGACGAGCTAATCTGCGCCACTGGTCGGCTACCAAGATATCGATCACGGAAGATTGGATTAGATCGATACTGTTGCCTTGCGTGTAAATCCATATCCCCGAGATATCGGGCTTGTAATCCTGCTCCCCACTATATAAGGCGAGCAGGGCACCCTCCCAAAACTCATCTCCACATTAATATACAGACTCGGTCAAGAGCACAGGACGTAGGGTATTACACGAATCGTGGCCCGAACCTGTATAAATACAGCGTCTTGTGCCTCTTGATTACATCTTGTTCGTCATCTAGCGTGCCTTACCGATCAATCTACTACCTTAGGCATACCCTAGGTAGACTGCCGCCGATATTTCGTCGACAGAGCCTTCCGGTGAAATAGTACCTGCAAGAAACAGCAGTAACCAAGGACATATCAGAAGGAAATCCTCTTGACAAGGGCTGATGGTTTTCTTTCCTGTATATAAATCCTTGGGAAATTCAACTAGTTGGTACATTTTACTTCTCACTGGAATACAAGCAATGAACAAGGAATTAAAGTATCAAAGCACTACCAAATAAAATGTTGTATATAGCAAAGACAGGGAGAGACATACTCTGGGTCCATGTAACCAGCCGTGCCAGGTGCCGTGGCTGAAATGTGAGTATGCCCATCGCTAATATATGTTTTGCTAAGTCCCAAATCTGCTATTTTTGCTTGCAGATTCTGACCCAAGAGTATGTTGCTGCTCTTCACATCCCGGTGAATTATTGGTGGGATGCATCCTTTGTGCAAATAATCCAGACCTACAACGGGGACAATGCCAGGAGGTCAAAATGGAAAAGAATAAATGGCAGATTTGGTTAAAAGAAATGAGCGTTTATCATTGGAGCATACCTTGTGCAGCTTCAAGCACGATCCGTACACGTGTTCCCCAGCTCAAGGCTTCAGGCAGCATCATTTTTACCTACATTGTATTGACAGAGCACAACTGTGTTAACAATTTCACAAATCAAGTTCAGAAGATATTACAGGTGCCATTTTAAAACTGTCACATAGTTTTCACTTCTTAATCAATAGTGCCGCTATTTTTGGAGATAAGTGAAGCTTCATGAATGATCAAGCTTGACCAGTAATGTACACAAAACTATACTAAATGGACATGAAAAGTAATGAAATTAGATTTGTTGTCAGAACAACCGTAAGATAAAATGTTACACAGTCTTGTCAAATAAGCTGTTAGGAAGTCAAACCTCTCAGATGATCATAAAAATTGCCTTGAGACAGGTACTCATAAACAAGTGCTAAATGATCTTTCTCCCAGCAGTAACCAACCAAAGAAACGATGTTCCTGTGATGCACCTTTGTCAGGCTCTGAACCTATGTAACCAGATGACAAACATGGGAAAGATATATCAGTTGCCATATAAGCTCCTTCTGTGCCGTGGCTCATGCAATTGGTTCACATGTATGCCCTGCATTTCTAATGTGCCATGAATCATGAATAATTCATTGTGACTCAAGATTTGGTACCTCAGCTAAAAATTCATCTAGCCCATGTGATGAAGACTCGGAACGCATCTTGACAGCAACCTCAGTACCATCTTCTAAATAGCCAAAATAGACGGCTCCAAAACCTCCTTGTCCTAGGAACTGTTTAAAATTATCAGTGAAGTTTTCCAGGTCGCTATATGTGAACTGCCTATTGTCATTATCTTGTAGGTAACCCCTTGACTTGTTCTACTTCTTGGAGCAATCTCGAGTTGTGAATTTCTTGTGCGAGAATCTATAGAAACTGGTTGCACAAGTATGATATAAGAATAATAAATTGAAAATACACATATATACGTGGTAATATAGAATAGAGTGACAGGATGCACACCCGTAGACTTCCTTTTTGCTCTATAGATGAAACATGCAAGAACAATGGCAGATACAACCAGCACAGCGACCACAACTGAAGTAACTAAGATAACCTTGCTTTTCCCTGATGCAGTTATCTTTTTGTTACAAGTACTTTTACTAGAATCATGGCTGAAATACATAAGATAATAATATCAGAGTTTACTCTGGGAGGGGGGTTGTCTTTGACTGCTCACTTGGTTAGAGATCCTAGAAACAGATATAATATCCCAAAGTTCACAAGCATATTAATGGGAAAAAGAAACATCAAGAAGAAAATTAAAACCTGAAAATAAGTGAGCCAGTATAATTTTTACATAGGGAGTCGTCACTGAGCTGGTTGCCAGATACATTTCTGTAGAAAGTGAAAGGAGATTAGTGATGTCCTTGGATTTGTAATTATTTGCAACAAATATATACTTACAAAACTCGTAGGGAAGTCAAACTTTGTATGGAATCGGGTATTGAGCCACTTAAGTTGTTGTAAGATAAATCCCTGAAACATTTGCATATTGTGAGCTTGTGAGCAAGGCCAAGAGTACATAGGTAGTCGATTCAAACTCTATATGAAGGGAATTTGACAAAAAAGAATAGGTTTTATCATGCTGTAGCATGATTTTTGACATATTAAGTTAATGTTAGGAAATAAAAAGGCTTATAGTTAGGAACATGATCCTGATGAGTATGCTATGGTTCATCAACTGAATATCTAATTGCACCATGTTCATTTTAATTTGCTGGATCCATTTGGTCAAAACTTAGAGGAAGGTAAATTAAACATTGTGAAATTAAAACTATAAAGGAAGGTAAATTGAAAATAGAGAAGATGCACTCCTAAACTAGTCTAATCCAATCTTGCTAACTACAGATTTTGAAAACAAACAAGACATACTCACATACATGCACCAAAATGAGGTGTAATTAATGTTATCAGAATAGAACCCAAAATATGTCTTAAATCATATCTACTCAATCCTCAAGATAGAAGCTCGGGCTTGGGGAGAGTGGTGTATGGTATTATTACTTTACAGAGGCCTATACAACAAATCTCTGGAGTAGGATCCAATAAACTAACATGTTGGATCTAACATATCATGATCACAGGTAGTAGAATGTGAACGTCAGTCATGGTCGCATGGAACGTGGAGTATGGTGGCATAAATAATGAAAGCAGAGGACATTATTAAAAAAAAAAAGAAGAGGACATTAGTATGTTATATATAGCACTTACAAATTCTGGAGTGCCGTGAGCAGTGTAAAGTTCTTAGATATTGTGCCATGCAAAGAGCTGTTGGAGAGATCTCTGCATGAGAAATTGTAATCCAACATAAATCAGTTACTGAATGCACTACTAGCACACATGAGATAATTATGTAGGACTAAAACCTCCTCGACAATGTATGAGATACTCACAGTGATGTTATCCTCGATGCATTACCACTGCATTTCACGCCATCCCAAGCATAATTGATTGGAAAACATGGATCACCCGTCCAGTTTTTCTTCACTCCATACTCGATTTTGATAGCCATGATGGCGTCAACTAGCAGGCAAAAATATGGTTTTAGACTATTTTCTGGAACTGGGTGTAATCACCTAGATACATGAACTAAAAAAAAAATGCAAATACAAGAGAGGAAAGATGAATTCAAATAGAATCTTTGAGAAACCATTTTAGCATCCTGGCTTCAGACCCAGTTCAATGCCATTATATTCATACCCTTAAGCGACATTTAATCGAAGGGTACAGGCGTGGGCACAATGTATTATGTATCTAGACATATCGTGTTTGTGTGTATAGGTACATAGCAATAAGCATTGCATTGTACCTGAAAAGCAAAAAACGATCTATAATTTGTGAAAGATAGGGCTAGCTAGCTTACAGTCTTGCGGGTTTGTCGTTGGACGCACTACTACAGATTTTTATATCACAGCCGGTTCGTAACCCTCATCACAACCGGAAAGTGAACCGGCAAGAGTGTGCAAGCGGCAGTGTTGTGGGTGGTGCATCACAGCCGGTTTTTTCACCCCGGCTGTGATGAGCACACAACACTGCTGTTTCGTAGCAGACACCGGCTGTGTTGTCCGAGACCAACACTGCCGGCTTGTTCCAACAACCGACTGTGTTACAAGAACGAACACTGCCGGTTCATTTCTAAAACCGACTGTGTTTCCAAGACGAACACTGCCGGTTCATTCCTAAAACCGACTGTGTTTCAGAACGAACACTGCCGGCCCATTCCAGGAGCCGATAGTGTTGTTAGGGAAAACACTGCCGGCTTGAGTGTTAAGCCGACAGTGTTGTCAGGAAGAACACTGCCGGGTTAGGGCTGGATCCGGCAGTGATTTTATTTTTCCATTCTTTTTTATTTGTAATTATAATAATTATATAATTACAATAATAATATTGGACAGTAATTATATAACGAATAATTATGAATAATAAATATAGAACTATCATTATATAAAATTTATTATGCTACTAGTTTCCATCGAACATGCACCGTATATTCGTTACACAAATGTTTTTTCGACAACAATAAAATAAGAAATTATGCATAAGAATCTAGCGTATGGGCGATGTCCTCTTTTGTATAATGATCCTTATACTTCTTTGCAGTTGTAATTGTATATAAGCCACCTGTTGAAAACACATCCGCCACCATGAATTTTGCCACCTCGCACTGAAGTGTCTCTATCTCATAATCTAGCAGCCTTTGATGATTAAATTTCTCACGCTGTTCCAAAAAGAGGCAAGTATAAAAATCAGTACAGTATATATGATTTTTTGCATTAAAAGAAATAAATAAAAACCGACAGTTATACTCACAAATTCATCTGGCATCTTTGTAGGCTGTCCAATATAGCGGTATATCGCCCACATGACATAGAAGCCACACTCATTGTTGGCATACGGTTGTTTGAGGTACGGGATCTTGGTCATTTCAACGACATTGAAATCTATTTGCGTCCCACCTCTATGCTTCTTCCGCACACTATGCAAAATTAGGAAGAATATTTAAAAGGAATAAATAGAAAAGGCATATTGTGATCATAGGACTATGGTGTTGCTAGCATCGCTTACGCATTCAGCACGTCGAACAGTGGCTGCATATCCTCCAGTGGCTTTTTCTTGGAGTCCCACACCTCGATCTCATTTTTTATAAGATTAACACAAACGAGGGCGTAATGTTCGCTGCAATCGAAATACTGTAAGTAACGAATAGTTCGGAAAAAAATTAGTGTAAACACCCGTGGTCAAGAACACATACTTGAAGTTGTAGGGTAGAAGTATGTGGGTTTTCTTTTTGTCAAAAAACGCTTCAAAAATCGGCACCAATATCTCTACCATGTTATCCACGCCGGAGGAATTACCAAGTTGGCCGAGGCGGGCTTTTTGATTGACCCGATAGGGTCTAAGAAGCCTATGTGGCCGAGTTGGCGCTGCCTTAAGAAGCAATATTTTACAACTAGCCTCGCATAAAAGATCATGTAAAGTGCACAAAATTAAACAATTTGTGTCTAGAAAGAGCATCTCGTAGCATTTCATGTGTGTGGGGTACTTACATGGTCCACAAGCACAAAATCTGTACATCGAGGCTGCGTCTTTGGTACAGATTGAACAGGCACTCCCAATCGACGTCGTATTTCACTTCTTCTTGATAAAAGAAAACAGCAGGAGGATTGATAATGACAGCAAACGATGCAGTTTCAGCTGACCGTGAATGATACAAGTAATAATCATGCAAGCGCTTAAGCGGGGCGGGCAATCCCTCGTATTCCTCCGGGAGAACCAAATCCATTTTAAGCTCAAACTTCTTTGCCAAAGGTACGGTCCCCACCGAGGCCCAATAGATTTCCTCCACTTCTTTCTCGGTCCGTGGGTGGTCTTTTGTGAGCAATTCATTTATTCTAAGTGCATGGATATGGAAATCGTCCTCGTCGGTCATTTCATTTTTGTACTTGTTCGATCGATGCTTTTTAAATTCGAGGGATTGACTGTCACGGGTCATGGTGCCAAGTTGCTTAAGGAATGTAACATAAGCGTCCTTAGGTACAGTGGGACTGGCTTTTGGCTGCATAATGTTTGTAATGCTGCCACTGAATGGCCTCTTGTTTTTCTCTTTCTGCACTTGGTCAACCTCCTCTGAGGATCTTTTGCGCTTTTGCGACAATGCATTAGTTGTTGCTTTAGGCGCAGGAGGATGTTTCTGCTGTCCTTTAGAGACTGGTGTAGAGCCGTAGGAACCTTTCCTTTTCCAGCCGGAGGGTTTTGTGTGGACCCTCTTGATGTAGAGCGACCAGAAGCAGGAACAACATTAGGTTCAGGAGGAGGAGGTGGAGGTGGCAGTGTCTTCTGCTGAGTAGGAGGTGGAGGTGGAGGTGGAGGTGGCAGTGTCTTCTGCTGAGTAGAAGGTGGAGGTGGAGGTGGATGTGAACCAAGAAGAGGAGAGTGCTGGCGAGGAGGAGAGGTCGTCCCCGTGGTTCTTTGCATCCCAGGGGCTTGTCCTCCGCTCGAAGATGGTAAGGGCGAGGAGCCACATTGGCTGTCTTCCTCATCCTCTTCGTCCGAGGACAACTCGTGCTCAAGCTTAATGAGGCGCTTACGCCAGGCCACATGACATCCCTTGTTCTGGCCAAGTTTCGGCATGGACTGCGATGCGGGGTGCTCGATCAGTATCTTGTTGTACTTCTTCTCAAGTACCATGTCGATGGTCACATGGGCATACCCCGGTGGAATCGGGGTGCCATTAATGGTGCCATCTCCCGCAGCCGTGCTCGGCCAATCGCTACCTTGTCCTTTGTCCATGACCGTTGGATGTACGGCTGACATTGACATTTTCACCGATGTTGTCCAACGGATGAGGCGCATTCGAGTCTAATTCCCTTACAATAGGGGTCGAGCACGCTTGACCTTCGGTTTTGATGTAGTGTAAGGTTCGGGTGCGCCGTAAGGTCCGGTGCTAGACCCTCCGTTTGATGGGAGGCCAGGACTTCGCCGACTTTCACCTCAACGATAGCCGCAACCCCGGATTCCCATTTTTCATCCGGCTCCCGAATCATCCTCCTTGTCTCTTCCACTCGTTCTCGTTTTCCCCGGTCGCGGCTCCGGTAAGTATTGGCCTCGTCCAGAATCCTTCGAACCAATTAACCACACCGGTTCCCCGGTGCGACCGGTGGTGCTCCCTGTTCCCAAGTGCTTGGGTGAGCACATCGTTCTCCCCCGTTAGAGTTGCGAGAGCCTTGCCTCACCTCGTCTTGGACCTGGGAGATCCTCCTGACGAGGGCGCTGACGACTGGATCGTCTATACGCTTTGTATTCTTTGGATGATTTAAGACATTGAAGCTCCCATCATCACCGTGACGGCAGTTCCTCCCGATACAGTACATTATTGCCCTCTCCTCCCAATCTGCAGTCTCAACTTCAATGTTTTGTTCCATAAGTCTAGCCCGCTTCTCAAATTCCGCCTCAATAACGGGCACCAACTTGGCATATCCACGGGAGCCACAATGATGTGGATTGTCTGACTTCTGCGAGTTCGCCTGATTCTTCATGCTAAGTGCTTGGGAATCCTCGGAGGCGCAGTGCTCCTTGAATTCCTCCCAGAATGGCGCCTGCTTGGCCATCTCTCCATGCGCAAAGTCCGGATCTCGATTTTGTGTAACTATATATTTCTTGTAATTTTGATTCCTGAAATACTTGAACATTGTCCCCATTTTTTGGTAGGTTTTCTTCCGGGCCTTCTCCGTTAAATAAAGGGCCTTCCGGAGGGAAAGTGAAATACTTTGGGATCTGTGACTCCCATATATCTCTCTTGATACTAGCAGGGACCACACCCGGGTGCACCGCTTCCGCATTTTCCGTATCTTCCGGATCTTCTGGATCTTCCGGATCTTCTGGATTTTCAGGTTCTTTGCCCCTCCACTTCCAGTACTTCAAGGGGACAAAGTCCCTAACAAGGATGCCGAGGGTTGAGGAGTATTTTCTCACAGCAATTTTCGGTGAGGCCGGCATCCCGAATTCATCAAATCTTGTGACCCAATAATGCTTGTCTTGATGAAGCTTTGTCAGGCCACGCTTGGTTCTGACTCTGGTGCGACCCGAGCCCTCTGGCCCTTGGGCCAGCGCATTGGCCTCCGCATTGGCCTCCGCATTGGCCTCCGCATTGGGCTCCGCATTGGGCTCCGCATTGGCCTCCGCATTGGGCTCCGCATTGGCCTCCGCATTGGCCGACGTAGGTTCCTTCTAAAAATAGGAGTAAGTTAATATACCCTCTATCAATTGATTCACGGACGTGGCAACATCATAAAATCACACCTAATTTACCCGGTTAGGTTGGTTATCTTGGTCATAACCGCTTAGGTCCGTAAAATCACTCGGGCTATCAACATCCCGATTTGCTTGGTTAGCCCGATTGTGACCCCATGCCTTGCTCCCCAAGGTTTTTCGGGAACGGGGAATGCGACGCATGGCCGTGACATGATCATGGTTAGTTCGCGTGTTTACTAGGCACAATTATTATGAAAAAAGGGCAAAGATTTATTACATAGTGTAATATTAAGTGCCAAACTACTCATTGTTTCATTGAACACATGCTACTAAGTTGACAAACTACTCTACATCGACTTCCCAATAAAAAAAGCAATGACAATAGCCATAAGCACAAGCATGGCATCTTTCCAAGAATAAGGAGCAAAGATCGTCCTAGTCTTCCCATCTAAGACGGGTGGCTTCTCTTCGATCACTAGTGCGTGCGGCTCTAAAATCACCGTGGCGCGTGCTCTTCAATCTCCAATGCCCGCTCGGCGAGGGTTCGCAAGCCTCCACTCATTGTAGGCCCTCACAGCGTCAGCTTCGTGTAGTACTTCTTGTGCAAATTACCAGGGTAGCGATGTATTTGAGTGTTGCAATCCTCCCAAGTTCGATAGATTCCAGGAGTACGACCAACATGAACAACATAGTATGCTGCCATGGTTGACTACATATCATAATTTTAGAGCATCATTTAGAGCATATCATCATTAATTGTATAGCATATCATCATTTTAGAGCATAACATTTTTGAGCTTAACATCATTTAGCATGTCATTTAGCATATCAATTAGCATAACATTTAGCATATCAATTAGCATATCATTTAGCATAACATTTAGAGCTTATCATCTAAGAGCAGGGAGGGATCGATGGCTAACCGCGTGAAGCACGGTGGCGCTGGCTGAAGGGGGCAGTGGTGGTGCTCGTCGGAGTGTTGGCGGTGGCGCAGGAGGAAGGGCCCAGCGGTGGTTGTCAAAGGCGCGGAGAAGCCGGGATGGAGGAAGCGGCCGCTGGAGGTGCTCCTCCACACGGCGGGCGGCGGTGCTCGTCGGCACGAGGGTGCCGGGATTGAGGAGGGGCCTCGGTGATACTCCTCCACACGGCGGGTGACGGTGCTCGTCGGTAGGGGGCGGTGGCACCGGAGTTCGGTGTCCGTGAAGGCGGCGGCGCCGAAACATTTCGTCGAACATGTAAGGGGGGGTGGAGGGTACCTACCTCGTGACGAGAGAAGCCCCGCGACCGCGCGCTCCAAATGTTGTGACCGCAAGAAGAAGAAGCCGGAGGTGCGTGCGGCCGGTGGAGTAAGCGGCGGCGTTGCGCGCCGCGCCGGAGCACCGGTAAAGCAGAGGCGCGCACGGCGTGCTCGACTTGGCGCGCTAGGGCTGCTGATGCGGGCGGCGGCGGAGCGGGGTGGTGGCGGTCCTCGTCGGCACGGGCGACGGTGGACTCCGCTCCTCGACGCGGGCGGCGGCGGCGTGGGGTGGTGGCGGTCCTCGTCGTTGCGGCGTCGGGCGGAGCGTGGGGAAGAAGAGGGAGAACGGGCGGGAAATGAGGTGGAAATGAAATTTTCATTTTCCCCGCCCGTTCGTTTATATACCCGACACCATCACGCCGGCGCCAACCACAAACCGGCAGAAATTACGGTCATCATCGCCGGATCCAACTACAAACCGGCAAAGAATTCTCGTTATCCCGCGGCTTGGCGATACGGCGGCGCAATAATGATCCGAATCCGCCGGCTCTTAACCGAGGCCGCGTGTGATTGTTCTCGCGCAGGACTTTTAGTAAATTGGATTTTTAAACAGTATTTTTTGTGTAGTTTTTCTAGTTTCTCAAATGAAACAATGTCCGATGTATTAAATTTAGATCTTGATGAGTTCTAACACTTTTGTATTCAAAAGTTTTTCATTTGAGATCATTTAGTGCCTCATTTGACCAAGTTTGACCAGGTCAACCTTGTTTGTTTTACAAAATACAATTTGACCGAACCCTAGATGGCCTGAGCTACAAAGATTGTCGAAGTGATCAGGTCCTACATGCAAGTTTTCGAAACCTTAGATGGCCTCAACTCGAGAACTCATGAATACCAACATTGTTCCGCTCAACAAGGTCTACATTTCATACATAGGACATATGTTTGCATCTGACAAAGTGTTGAGACCAATTAAACACTAGAGCAAACAAATTATAACTAAAACAAAATAAAATTACAACCTTGCAAACCAACTATTATCGATTCAATTTCTACCTAGGGGATTGGACCATTCACATTGACCCACCGTAGTAACCACATGTGCCAGTTGATGTCTCCGATCGTGTATCCTCTCTCGCATCGATATAGTGCGATTGCCCTTATGAGTGCACTCTCCCGTGCCACGTGAGACACAACGAATGGTCGACCGTAGACATCACCTACGAAACTTCATCGGTGTGCTGCTTAGTGAACCTTATTCGAATTGTTTGCCTTGTTCTGTGTCCAAGCCATTGGTGTCAACCCAATCCCAATCGTACCCGAAATAATCGTAGCTTGGTTTAGAATGGCCATCAAACCACATGAAGAATATGTAACATCATGGGACACAATCTCGCAAGTGGTGCAAAAAAGATAATAATATTACTACTTAATAATTAAACAACAAATTATGTGCATGATCTAATTATATCAATATATATGTTGATTGTACCACATCAAAAGTGTTGCTTCCCGCGGTCCATTCACTAAGTGATATAGCAAAGTGTAACCTTGGTAGCGCAAAGCCATCTCCTTGTAGTACGAGAAATCGGGGATATTGAATCCAACATGTCGAAGTGCATGTATGCGAGGTTGACGGCACCTTCTTGGGCACTCCTCCGGGAGAAGCCCAAGGCCCCCTTCGCCGGATATTGTTCTCGGTACCATTTGGGCGCCTTGAAGGGATGGCAAAACTAATTTCACACCGCGAGCTAAGGATTGGTGTCGGCAGTGTCGTGACCACGTTCCAGCTTATCAATAGAGAACGGGGTAAGTGCTTCATGTAGCCATTCTAATGGGTCTATGAGCTGCGACATAAAATAAAATGCAATAATTCAACAATCATATATTTAACTAAATATATCTATTTATGAGCGCAAAAAACATATGAGATATTGGAAAGTGATTTACACAATAGCTGGCCTAGGGAATGGCCTAACGGGCACATCAGGAGCAAATGGCTCAGCGCCGGCGTGGAAACCCAGTGGCAGTGGTGGCGGTAGCGGAGGTGGTACATTGTGCAGAAGACCTGATCGATAAATTCAACAATAAATATAGAAACAAAAATATATCATAAATAAAACTTGAGCAATTAAAACGAACTAGCTAAAAAAATAATCGAATGCAAAAATAATCGAACTATATAGAAATTATATATGTACCATAGTAATATCCTGGGGCCATTGCAAAATTACGTCGAAGTTGATTTGGCAAGAAGTGAGAGTGGAAGTGAACTCAGAGTTTGCGTTGGCGGAGTATGCATGTGGCCGGCTCCGCATTTTATAGATGGAACTTAGTTATCACATGCCGGCTCGGAACAACAACCGGCCGTGATATGTAACATTCGCAGCCGGGCCATGGTTACAACCGGCGGTGATACTACATTATCCGGCGCCTTCCAAGAACCGGGCAAAGGATACCCCGCCATGTCGAATTGACATGCTCGCAGCCGCAATCGATGCATGCATGGATCGCAATCGATGCATGCATGGATGCTGCAATCGATGCATGGATTTTTAATAGTGTCCAGGGATAGATAGGTAGGGAAATGTATTTTTATTTAATTTTAGACCAACATAGATATGTGTGCAAAAATAATACCATGGGAAAGAGGGCTTTTAATAGTAAATAGTGAAATATTTATTTAGAATGAGTACAAAGATAGAAGACAAAAAAATCATAAAATACATGTTAAATATACGATAACAAAGATCTTTTACTAAAATTACATCCATGTGTATCAACACATTGTAATTTAACCACCTCGACAATTCTTGTTGCATCCGCAGTGGAGGTGGTTATGAGCTGCGCCGTTGAGATTATAAAGGAGGTTATGCAAAAGTTGATTTGCATGACCTCGGTGATTTGTGACGACGGCGAAAACTCCATGGACTTGCAAGCACAGTCGTAGGAATTGCTTGCGCATTCGTAGGACTTGCTTGTGCAGTCGCCGGGTACCCCAACATTCGGTTCAGCTTATCTTCAGTAGAATTCTTCTAGCACCAAATGTGTGCACCATTTTGGTGGACTATTATGATGCCTAAAGATATTTGAATGTGGAGGGCTTGATCCCACAGAGAAGCCATGTATTTGAAATATCGAAGAAAGAATGAACTGGAGAAATAAGGAGAATGATACGCAAACCATGGTGGAGGCTCTATCTTTGGAGGAGGGCCATTTTATAGACCCCCGCCGTGGTAGGTGGAGCAAAGGCTCCGTTGTGCCGATCGAGGGAGCACGCCCCCAATAAGGAGTCTCATATCACCGCCGGCGCTTATTCAAAACCGGCGGTGATTGTCCTCCAACGGCCAATTTTTATAAAAAGCCGAGCCCATCGCGGACGCAGGCTCTCACCGTGCCGGCCGTGGTTAGAGCGGTAGTGATTGGCCACCAACGGCCAATTTTTTTGTGTAGATATCCGAGCCGATCGCGGACGCAGCTCTACCGGTGCCGGTCTCGTGGTTAGAGCCGGCAGTGATTAGCCACCAAAGGCCATTTTTTTGTGTAGATATCCGAGCCGACTGCGGACGCGGGCTTTGCCGACTCGGGCACAGTGGGCGTGGCCCGGGATTCTGAACGCCTTGATTCCCGCCGACGTGGTCGGGCAGAAATCCAACAATAGGATGCCTTTTTGCGTCGTATTTCGTTTAGATAACAATGGAACCTGTGAAGTAAGATTTTTAAAGAAAGGAATGTGTGAAGTAAGAACGATGGAAAAACAATGATATATTTATTCTGAGAGATTACAAAGATAGAAAAGAAAAAAACAATATTAACAAATTACAAATACGATAGCAAAGACTATTTTTTCACCGTCAATGTTACCATCCATGTCTATCAACACATTATAATTTAACCACCTCGCAGGATTCTTCTAGCATCCTATGGTCCAACAAAGTGATGAGGTGGTTATGAACTATGCCTTTCGAGATGATCAAGGAAGGCAACCACGCACCGGCAGGAACTCCTCCGTGGGACATCGAAGCAACCGGCGCGTGCATGGCCATCTCTCGTGTCATTGGTTCGGTGGCTATCATGGGGTCGTGCAATCTTCAATGTCTTCTCCGGCCATGTAGATTTCACGTACGGACTTGCAAGCCCAATCTTGGGACTTGCAAGCGGTCCTCATACTAGCAACACCAAGACCCCAGGAGGAAATTCTTTCCCTCCTCGCCGGAGACACTAATATGTCACATAGCTATTCGCAGAATTCTTCTAGCACCAATCTATGCACCATTTTGGTGACTACTACGAAGCATGTCGATATTTGTATGTGGAGGGCTTTCTACCACAAAGAAGCTATGTATTTAGAAATACTGGAGAATCTAAGAACACAAACACAAGTAGCCATTGTCATGGAGAGGCTCTAGAGGTTTGTCATGGAGAGGCTCTAGAGGTTGGAGGGCCTTTTTATAGAGCTCTTGTCGTGGTAGGTGGGAGCGGTGCTCTGTGGTGATCGAGAGGAGCAGGAGCACTCCACTGAATCTCCCTATCATCGCCGGTTCTTCTCACAAGCCGGTAGTGATATAAAATCCCTACCGGTTTATGATACGAACCGGCAATGATAGGGTTACATTTTTACAAATAATAAGTCGAGCCAACCTTGGATTCGAACTCAGGGCTCGACCACAAAAAAATCAATTTGAGCTTTGACCGCTTGAGCTATATATGTGTTCTAAGTGCAAGGCATATCTTTTATATATTGTTTATAAAAAAGAAGTTCAATTCAATAAATCAAAAAAAATTATCTACCATATACTAGTTTAGAGGTACACAAGAATATTAATTAGAATACATATATATAGTTCGTGAGAATGTGCGTCCGACTACCCATTACATAGTTATCAATAATCTAACTATCCTTAGGTGGATCAACAATAAGGGCCTCATTATGATCGCGCCTTATGTAAGCTGGTTCGTCGCCCTCTCCAATGTTAGTTAGGGATACGGTCGACCCGAATGCAGGAATTTCCTCATAGCCCCTGTAGCCTTCTTCATCCGTCACTCCATCGACGCCGACAATCTTTCTTTTGCCTTGAAAGACTACACTTCTCACGTTGTTTGCATTGTCTGTTGCATAGAACACTTGCATTGCATCTTTTGCGAGGACGAAGGGGTCGTCTTTGTATGCAGTCTTTTTAAGGTCAACTGTAGTCAACCCATCTGGTTCTTTCTTGATTTCGTCTAGATGGACCCACTTGCAGCGAAAAAGGGCTACCTGCACCAAGCCATACGATAGCTCCCATATCTCCTCTATGACACCATAGTATGTCTCAATCACATTGCCGTTTTCGTCTTCGCATTGAAACAAACACCACTATTCCGATTTGCACTCTTTTCATCTTGCTTTTCGGTGAAAAATGTGAAACCATTGACCTCATATCCCCGGTACTTAACAAAGTGACTAGAAGGCCCCCGGCTAATTTGTCCAGTTGATTACCCAACGTTATCGTAAGCAAGCGATGTCGCAACCGGTCAACAAATTCGATTTTATGTTTTTTATGATGCCAAGCCCGTAACCTTTGCGGATAATTACGTAGCAACTCTTGACGGTGTTCTTCAATGTATGGCATCACCTCCTTGGCTTGCTGGAGAACAAGTGAATTGAGCACGTGTCCAAGACACATAGTCATCTACGTATACGGTTTCCTACCTAGTGTGCCTTTGCCACCTAGTCTCGCCTTGGTGACGGGACTCGGGAACTCCCGCCTTGTTGATGTCCATATAATTTGTGCAGAATTCAATGGACTCCTCCGTTGACCATCCCTCAACCATGCTCCCTTTCGGTCTGAATTTGTTCCTAACATACTTCCCGAAAACTTTCATCAACCTTTCGAAAGGGAACATCGATGTAGGTACATTGGACCAAGTGCTCTTATTTGGTCAACTAGGTGAATGAGAAGATGGACCGACATATCAAAGTAAGTTGGTGGAAATTGCATCTCTAAACTAGAGAGAACTTCAGCAATGTCGTCCCGTAGCTGTTGTAGCATGCTCGGATCAATGACCTTTTTCGAGATCGCATTCATGAACCAAAGACAACTTTGTGACCACTTTGCGAACATCTTCCGTCGGGATACCACGCAAGGCACTCGGGAGAAATTGAGTCATAATGACATGACAGTCATGGGCCTTCATAGGTCCATAGTTGAACTTGTGTTCTTTCTTGTTCACTAGCCTCTTTGGGTTTGCACAAAAGAGTCCGTCGGAACTTTTAGTTTATCGAAGAATGAAATTAACATCTCCCGCTCTTTCTTGCTTAGTGTCCAAGACGCAACCGGAAGTTTATATTGGCCATTTTCTTGAACCACGGGATGCGGCTCGGCCGATTCCCAAATACTCCATGTCTTTGCGTGTGTCGTACGAATCCTTATGTGTCCCCCTAGGTGTTCATCAAGGTGTTAAGTGTGTGAAAGCACACGTTTTTAGTAATGTGCATGGGATCAAGACAGTGGCATACAGACAAAAATGGCCAGTAAGGTAGTTGCCAAAATACTGATTTTTTCTTCCAGATGCTCTCCTCAGGCGCTTTTTTAGCCCCTTGCCCCTTGCCAAGAACAACATCCGTTTGTTAAGTTCCCGCAAGTATGCATTTCCCGTTTTGATACTTAGGAGGCTTGCGTGTCTCAACCTGTCCATCAAAATTTATCTTGTTTTTTCGGAATCTGTGTTTAATAGGCAGGAACTTACGGTGCCCCAATATAACCATTTTTGAGTTATTGGGTAGGTGTACCGCATCAGTTTCGTCTAGGCACTCGACACAACCTGTATAGCCTTTTGTCTTCTCTCCAGACAAGGAACCTCGCCCTGGAAGGTCAGTGATTGTAACCACAAGTACCACCTTGACAGTGATTTCTTCCTTTTTGTGCTCATCCCAAACATGCTCAACACCCTTCTTGAACAGATCCAGTAGTTCATCGACAACTGGCTCTAGGTAAGTGTCGATGTCATTCCCAGGTTGCTTTGGGCCTTGGATCAGTAATGGCATCTGGATGTACGACCGCTTCATAATGAGGTGAGGCGGAAGGTTGTATATACGGAGCGTCACCGGCCACGTGCTATGAGTGCTTCTAACCCGGTCAAAAGGATTCATCCCATCCGTGCTCAATGCAACCCAAAGGTTCGTTACATCTCCACCGATTTCCTTATAGAACATGGTTTTCGAGTCCTCCAAATCCCCGTCCATCGGCGGGATGCCTCAAAGATGCCGTCGTTCTTACGGTCCTCACCATGCCAAAGAAGCAGCCTTGGCTGTCTTCGCACATGCGAATAGCCTACGTATCCGTGGTTCTATAGGGAAGTACCAGGCGACCTTTATGGGGCCTCCTCTCGTCTTCGTACCCTCCTCCTCCTCCGACGGCTCTGCCTTGTACCGTGGATGATTACAAATGGGGCAATTATCCAGGTCAATGTATTTGCCGCGGTACAATATGCAGTCATTGTAACACGCGTGTATTCGTTCAACCTCAAGTCCAAGGGGGCAGATCATTTGCTTGGCCTGGTATGTATTTTCTCGGTAGCCCACGTCTCTGCGAGGAGTATTTTCCCTAGTTTACCTAACAAGTCATCAAAGCCTCGTATCGCTCAAGCCGTTTGTAGATTTGAACTCTAACAACATGATGGTGGCTTCCAATTTACTCATAGGACAATGCTTGAACAATGGTGTCTTGCCATCCTCTCTCATTTTCTCTAACTTTTTGAGTTGAATACCACTAAGAAACCCGGTATCTGCATTACGGAGCATCAAAGAAATGCCATCTTCTTCTACCGTGTCATCCGCTAGCGTATTCCTAAGCACCTCAGCAATAGGTTCCGGGTTTACAATGGGATCATTGTCATCGTCGTCGTGGTGCACATCAGCCATGTCCACATCATCATTGTTTCCCTCTGCATCAAAAACAGGAACTTCCCCATGGTGACACCATGTCGTATAGTTTGGCATGAACCCCCTCATTTGCAAGTGCGATTTGATAGTGCCTCGGATTCAAAATCATCCTAACATTCATGCAATCTTTGCATGGGCGGAAGATCATCTTCCCAACCCGGCGTGAGCTACCGCAGCTTTGCAAAAATCTCTTACGCCTTTCATAAAAAGATTGTCCGTTCGAGCGCAGATTCATCCACTTTCGATCCATCTCTCGCACAAAACAAAAGAAGAAAAAGTAGTACCTAGTGAATTAGCTTCATGGACAAAATTATGGATTAATTATGAAAAAATGAACAAGGTAGCTCCAAAGAATGTGTCCACTTAAATAATTTAATAAAATTGTAAAGTAATCTACTCTACTCCGACAAAATTAACTAATTCGAGCATCACATACAAACAATCATCTTGATCAAACCATAAAATTTTCTAAGATATATCACCAACCTAGCTTCTTGGATGATGGAGATGATGGAATCCTAGCACAATGTTCCCACCGAATTTGCTCTCCTTAGGAGAGAGGAAGAACTACAATGAACTACAATGAGAATCAAGCAAGCAATGTAGCCATCAAAACATAGATTGAAGCTAGAAAACCAAAGGAGTGGATGCTTGTGACTAACCGTGAAGCAAAATGATCAAGGCATTCTTCAAAATTAAAGTCCTAGCTCACGGTTTTCAGGTGCCGCAACAATGGAGAAAATGGCCGCGCGCTCCTCTCGTTTCCGGAATGGACCGAGGAGGAAAGCAGAGGACGATGGTACAAGGCTTTATGTCTTGTCAAAACATCACCGCCGGCCGTATCCACGAACCGGGCAAATCTTCTTGACGGGACATAAAGGTTTCGTAATCACCGCCGGCTGGTGGAAAGCGCCGGCGGCGATGAAATCAAGCACGCCCGGCCGTGGTTCGACCCGGAAGTGATACTATATACATCCCTGCCGGTTGGGACCAAGCCGGGATTAATTACCGGATGCTTCGTCTTCCTCGCGGCTGCGTGGGAACTGAAGCGCAAGGGAGCATGGGGAACTGCAAGCGGCAATGGGGAACTGAACCGCCCACGCTCGGTGACCTTTATAAAGCTGCGCCATTCGACTTTGGCGTCTTCACCAGGCGCTTTCTTTCGCCTCATAATACTCTTTCACCTACGATCCCCTGCTCCGACGACGATGAATGCAGGCGGCGGCGGCGGCGGCCGCCGCGGCAGAGGCGGCGGCGGCTGCAGAGGATGGGGTAACTTCCAGGTGCGGACACCGGAGAACCACAATCAAGCCCTGCGCGCGCAACTCGCCCAGGAGCGGGGCTGGCGTAGGGAGGCGGAGGTGGAAGCTGCCTCGCTCCGGCAGGAGGTGGAGGTGGAGCGGGCGGCCCGCTTCTGGGCCGAGAATGAGGCCGACGCGCTCCGTGAAGCGCTGCACGCGGCGGCGCAGGCGGCCCGCGAAGTCGCCGAGGCGGCCGTGGCGGCGGCCCGCCGTTAAGGCCGTCGGCAGCGGCGGCGGTGATCGCGGCGGCGCCGTCGTCGATCTTTAATAGTATTTATTAGAATATAATCGATCCTCTATGTAATACAGAATTCGTATAAGAATTCTATTCATATGTAATGCAAAAAATTATTATTAAGTTGGTCTTATGATTCTTCGTTTTTATTTATTTATATGTAATGAAAAAAAGATGAGGAAGAAAGCAAGAATGTACTCGGTGAGGAAGAAAGCAATCCGAATGAAAAAAAGGATGAATCTGGCCATGCCGGTTCTTGCCGGACGCCGGCGGCGATTGAGATTACCACGGCCGGCGCCGGCTAGAGCCGGCGGTGATAATTGCCATAACTATCACTGCCGGCTCTGCACACGAGCCGGTAGTAATATACGAATCACCGCCGGTTCTAGACATGAGCCGGTAGTAATATACTCATCATGACCGGTGCCTTCGCCGCTGACGCGGGTCGAGGCTCCGTCGAGCTCGGCAAGACTGGCTGTGATGAGTTATCACCGCCGGTTTCACCATTTCCGGCGGTGATACGGTGGGCAGTGTTGTGCGAATCTGTAGTAGTGACGGAACTTGAGCATAGATCTCGATTGCATTGACCATCGGAGGCAGCACGGAGGCGTTGGTTGCAACAAGAGTGATGTTGTACTTGCCGTCGGTAGCCCTGTAATCTGTTAAGTAAAAATAGTTTGGGCGCAGGTACGAGGGACTGTAGGTCTTTACTATAAGCTCCGATTTACTGTTCTGGTTCACGTAGAAGTCGAACTGTCGAAGCTGGGTGTTCTGGAAGTCGGCGAAGTACAAGAACAGCATGAGCGAGTAGTTGCTGTCGTATTGCCACGTTCTGGCGGTGAGCGCCGTGTTGTTTGCCCCCGCCTCGACGGCCGTCTGCGCAACGGCCGACGGCACTTGTTTAGTGATGTCCGGCTGAATGGGCGCTGGAGCCGATCGGTTCACCCACCGTGGGCTACCATTGTCCATCGGCCACCAAAAACGGTCATACGGATCCGCGGGGTACCTTCATCACAGAATCAAAGTTCAAAGACAATCTCAATTGAAAACCTGCAAAGTTGTAAATCTCATCGGCCTCTGTAATTTTTAATATAAAGTTTGTTGAGCTACGAAGATTGTAACATATTATATTACCGTATAGTCGAAATGTCCGCCCCCATGTTTCGCCGTTCGTCCAGAGATAAGATGAGGCCTGGTTCGACCTGCGTATAGAGCCCGTCGTCGAGCGGCCTGAGCTCCAGGACGGACACGAACGGCGTGCCACGGCCGGTGTTGACCAGGCACACCGGCGCCCACCCGGCCCACGCGACGAAGATCGCCTCGTACACGTACATGCCCGTCGCGTCCGGCCGGACGGTTTGCCAGTAGTTGGCGCCCAGGTGCAGGTCGAACTCCAGCGACGAGCTGTTCCTGCCGTCGTAGTTGCCGTACGCCATGGTGGCTCGCACCAGGTACTTGGTCCCGGCCAAGGTGGGGAGCGCGTAGCAGTTCCGCTGGCCCGACGGGAAGCTCCTGAGTGTCTGAAGAGTCTCGATGTACAAGTCCACTTCGTCGGCGGCTATCCTGTGGTTCTCGCCGGCGTCCACGTAGGTGCCGTCGGGGACGTAGTCGATGCCTGTCTTGCTGTCCGTGTACTCCCCCGAGTTGGCATCCCGGCCGCAGTCGATGCTCAGGAAGCCTGCAAAACGCACACGATCGAACCACCTGAATATGTATACCTACAACCTATAGCGATTAGCAGCTAGGACGATGTGTATAGCAGATAAGCAATCGACGCACTGGTGAAGCGATTCATTACTTTTTTCGCGAGCAGGCAAATATGCCTGTATTTCATTAAGAAAAATGGAATGGTCGTAAGACCTACAACAAGGCTTAGGATGATGGTGGCGAGAAGCCATCACCAACCCAAACCAAAACAGCAAACCTAACTACTGGATCCTTAACGTTTGTATTACATGGATAACTAATTGTGCGACCACAAGCTGGAGCTCAACAAATGCGACTCGTCACGGCTGGTCCACGACCATCGCCGGCACCTCGGCCGTGAATAGGCCCCTACCCAGGTAGTACGTCTCCATGGCCTTTACAGTGTCCTGTTCCGGCAACGGGAGTGTGAAGGCGGCTTGGAACTCGTCGAACGACGCCGTGTCCGGCTCCTGCGTTTCGACCTCCATGCCCAGCTTCTTCATTAGTAATTTCCTAGCCTGGGCCTCGAGGCTTCGGTTCCTGTGCTTGCTCTTGGCCGCCAACCGTGCACTCCTCCTGGGGATCAGTTCCTCATCAGTACAGGCTCTCGGATCACGTGTGATCCGGAGACGCGGCGGCGACAGAATGAGAGGCTGATCCAAAGGCTTCCTGAAGCGGGAGATGAAGTCGTCGACCGCCATCTTAGGAATCGGCGTCGCCGTGTCGTAGCCCGTCGCAGAGGCCGGGGAAGACGCCGTGGCCTCCGGGCGGAGGACCAGGGAAGCATCCCCAAAAACCGCAACACTCACGGTCGCCGCGCCGTTGTCGACGACACAGACACCACCATTGCCTCGCTCCCCGAGGACCTGCTGAACAACAGGCACACACACCTCTGAAGCCGCGAGCCCAACATGGCCACGACACTCGACAGATGCGGACGCCCCGCATGTCGCTTCGTCTTGGTGTAGCGGCAAGGTGGCATCATGGACCGTAGCGGCGGGAGCCACAACTCCAACAGCAGCAGGCATCTCCCCCGCCGAGCCAATGACAGAAGATAGGTCAACGCTCGGTCCCTGGCTCTGCAGATCCACCACGCCAGGCATGGTCGTTGAAGCATCGGCCCCTACGGGGCAGCCCAAGAACGGAACGGGTGCCGTGGGTGTCGCGTCGTCATCATGGCCACGGGGCTCAACGGATGCAGACGCCTCATATGCCGCGACATCGCCACCCTCACAAGGAATCGTTGGGGGACTGCTCCAAGCGATTACAGCTTCAAGCTCCATGGGATCCACCCGGGGGGGCGCCCCTTGCTGCTCTACGCCAACAGCAGTGGGAGGCCACACGAATCCACCAGTCGAGGCCCACCTGAGGTCAACACACTCAACACCATCAGTGAGACATTAGTGCAAACGCCCCACGTTGTGGCAAAGGCTCCTCCCGTGGCAGCGGCTGTGGTGACAAGGGTGGGGCCGGCTCAACCGGCGGCTGTGGTGTGGGCGGCTGACAGCAACGCACCACAGCCGGCCGACGGATGGGGGCATGTGCACGGTCAGCGGTCCGCGGGGGCGGGCGACCACGCCTGGCCCCAACCTCCACCACTCGAAGCGGGCAAATGCGCGCCCGATGCCCCTCGCCGCGGCAGGTGCGGCAACGTGACGCGAACCTACAACCCGCCTTGACGTGGCCCTCCCGAAGGCAGTTGAAGCATAGCCCAACGAGATCTACCGGCACCGGCCGCGGCGACAGAGGGCGTCTGGGCCAGCGACGCCAACGACGACGACTGTGAACCTCCCGAAACCCATCTGCGTTGGGCTCGGAGGAGAGGCGCGTCGGGTGAACGACAGTGGCAGCATCGGAGTGCAGCCGCGATGAGTGGGGGAGCTTATCCGCGGTCGAGGGACCCACCCCAAAGGAGCCTCCCTGGCGACGACGTCGTGACGGGCGGCGCGCGCCCCGCCAACCGTTGGCATCGGGCTTGGACTCGTGCCTCCGCGGACGAAGACACTGGTGAGCCGGGACTCGTGGCGTCGCCTGTGGCCCGATGCGCTGGTGTATCGGAACCCTCGCAGCCCTGACGTCCATCCCCACCGCACGCTTGGCAGCGGCCAAAGCCCTACGCCGCCGGCGCCGCCAGGTCTTGGAGTTTCGAGGTGGACCCTCCGAATTAACCGTGCCTGAGCCAACAGCAGGTACGACGTGTGCTGTAGTCGGAGTAGGGCGGTCACTCGCAGACCGCGGCACACCGAGGACCGCTTCGATGTAGGAGGTGGCCCTCGGCGGCTCTTCAGCATCGCCGTCATCGAGGTCGGCATCCGCCCAGCGACAGGCCTTGGAGCGCCCAGCCGAACGACCTCCCGGATGGAATGGATCTGCGTCCGGGGAGAGGGAAGACTGCACGCCATAACCTGGCGGGGAGACTGCACGCACCTCGTCATCCGCGTCCGGGTCAACTTCGTCGTCCTCGTCGTCGAGAACGTCCTCGATGATGACCTCGCCGTCCTCTAACAACTGCTCCGCCGTCCTGGCGGACCTCTGCCTGGCCACCGCGGGGGCTGCGCAGGGGGTCGCGGCCGCGGTGAGGAAGCTGGAGGAGGGGGTCGACGACGGTGGCGGCGTGGGGTAGGCAGCGGCCACCATGGGCGCGCCCGAGGTTCCCCCCTCCTCCCCGGTCGCCGTAGTGGCCGGTGGCACCTCCGGCAGGGGCGCCGCCCCTTCAACAGACGGAGGTGATGAGGAGCCGGTGCAAAGGCCCGACGGCAGCGACGGGGAAGAGGCCGCGGCGCTGGCGCCCAGAGTCAGCAGCGGCAGTTGCTGCGAGGCAGGCGTATCCGCGGCCGGAGGCGGTTGGGTGTCCTCCCCGCAAGGTGGCTCCGCGCGTGCCACAGGCACGTTGACGGCGGAGGGGGCAGGCGTGCGGCCGGCCGTCGTAGCTTGTGCGGCAGCCAGAGCTGGTGCCGACTGCAGCATGGAGGAGGCGCCGGCCTTCGACGCCGGGATGGCCTCCGGCAGGTAGGGCCCCCACTTCCCAGGCGACGGCGGGGTCGACTCAGCCGGCAGCCGCCGCAGCAGCGCTCCGGCGAGGGCGAGGCACACCAACTGCAGCCATGACTCGAGGAAGAAGACCTACCAGAATGTAGATCGGGAGGAGATGGATGCGGATCCGAAGCTGAAGGATGGATTTCGGTGGAGAAACGGGGGGATTTTGGTGGATTTGGAGGATTTCGTGGAGGGGGTGGGCGAGCGCCCGAGGGGAACGGGTGGGGCACCAACGGCTCCATCCCCCGTTGATGACTCGATAAGCGATTCATTACTGAAATGAAACAAAACCTTTTCGCTGCCCGGCGACATGAACCAGCGGGGCGGCTAACACCAACAATGCAGCAAGTAGAACCAAGAACGCCATTCAGACTACTCGCGACTCGTGCCGACCTGCTGGCTGCCGGCCTGCTTCTTATTGTTATGGTTGCGATTAACGGCGATGGGCTCATGCTTATATATATGCTCCTCCATTTATATATTTATAATATACAGTTCCCTTTGTTCTATGAATGAAGATTAGCACATGCCAGAGTTCTTGATTGCTGTTTTGCAACACCAATCATTCGGGTGTGGAAGACCCATACCCTACTGAATAAGTTCGCTGAATAAATCTCCCTGAAGACCCATACCCTACTGAATAAGTTCGCTGAATAAATCTCCCTGAAGACAGCACAAAATGTAGTGAATAAAATATTCAGAATGTCACTTTCAGTCAACAGTGGCTGTTATCTCTCCAGATGAAGTTGCGACGGTGGCAAGTCGCCATCCTACAACAGTAAAGTACTGATAATTGAAGACATGCTGACTCTAGTCCTCAGGACGACCAGCTCATCACTCAGATAAGCGTGAAGGACGATGACTCATTCGTGAAGGACGCTCCAGAAGGCTGAAGATAATCATGAAGGCCATCAAGAAGGTTTCCTTTGCCCTATAAAGAGAGAAGAACCACGAGACAGAGGAACCACGAAGAAGAAACCAGGGAAGACACACACATACACCATGAAGACCACTGCCTCAGAGCTCCTCTGAGCCAGTCCACCATAAGTAATAGTAGTAGTACTCCACTACTCTTGTACAATACCACCCTTGTAAATTAGAGAATAAGGATGGTCACCGACTTCCCGTGCTTGTAAGGTAAACTAAGCTTTGTACTAGTGCTTGGGGTTTCCCGAATGGGAAAGCCGTATGTAAGCTTGTTTGTTTTAATGAAGTAATTTGAAGCTTTGAGCATCCCTGCTTTCCTATGGCCATCCATGTAGGTTTGAGTCTATGCTAGGGACCCTATAGGAGAAACCTCTGTGCGTATTGTTCTTGTATTGTTCTCGTGTTAGCCCCGTGTTGTGTGGCGTTTTAGAGAACTCTGAAAGAACTCTGAGTCACAGAGAAGTGTTCCCTTCGGGTGGAACTGCTGGGGACGACGGATGTCTTAGCGTTCTACGTCACGATGAAAAATGGCTATAGAGGGATAGGATTAGCATACGCCTCGAAAAAGCAAGTTAGTGATGCATACGGTGAGTACCGAGTAGGACTGACACAAGCATAAGCCACCAGACCGGCCGAAAATTTGGTCTCGCCAGCCTTGCCAAAGATTCTCAGAATCACACGCATATATAATTCCGCATACTCTGCATATTCACTAATCGCGCACTAAATAATCACGCATTCACGCAGCCTGTCGCCATCCGTGAATAGTATAAATATTCATCAAGTGCTTGAAATAGTAGCCCTGCATAGTGACGAGAATTCAAGTGCCTGAGCCACTTCGCGTGAAGTGCTCGTGCACTGTTCATCACTGTTCATATTCCGAATTTAACCAGCGGCGCATATTTTGAATAGTGCCACGAATTTGAATAGTAACCACTGAATTTGAATAGTAACTCATGAATTTTAAATTTGAATTTCGAATTTGAAGAGTTTGAATACCGAATCACAGTAGGGTATGGGTCTTCCACGCCCGAATGATTGGTGTTGCAAAACAGCAATCAAGAACTCTGGCATGTGCTTCTTTGTACGAAGCTTCTTTATTATCTTTCCCCCGGCCAAATTGTTGATAACACTTTATGAACATAGGGGTGATATATATATATTGATATTATCGATCTTGATTAATCAATATCAAAATCTGGATCATCGAGTTGGCACATTTCATAGTGAGACAATAAGTCTCTATATTCTTTTCTTAATGAGCACTCTTCACCATAATTGGGTTTGATTAATCTTCCAACTTCTCTTTGTAATATGCTACGCCTAGCATGATATTCTTTTAAAAATACTTTTATTATTTTATTTTGGTACATCATTTGATAGTCTAAATCAAACATGACATTCCCTTCTAATTCTTTTGCTTCACTAAATATTCTCCAATTATCATGGTTTGTCTTTTGAGCAAATAATTCTTCATATTTCTCTATAATTCTCCATACATTAGGGAGTTTGTATTGACCTTTTGTAATATATATATCATGGTTTGCTGGTCTTATCGGCTGTGTAAACTTTGGTGGAATGGAACAGAATTTAATCTTATATTTACCTTGAACACAGGCTAACTTCTTGCATGCTTCTTTGATAGCCTTTCCAAGGTCAGACCTAAGAATTTCTTCAAGCGTACCATATATATCATGAATCAATCCATGATCAATAATCGTTTGCAAAGATATATCTTCTTCAGTATTTCTTTGTATATTACTAAAATATTTCAAGTCTATGTCAGCCATGAATATTATAAATCTTAGATGAGGCTTGACAATAGGCTTTTCATCAATATGAATTAAGGGAAAGGTATTTGCATTAACAGTTATTCCTAATTTGCCTTTCTTTTTTGTCATATATTCTCATGAAGTGATCTTGTATATTTTGAAAAGTCTTATCTTTGCCTTTCAAAGCATATTTTTCCCATATTAAATCTATGATATCTTGTGTAAAATATGATAGGATATGATCAGTTTTAAAACTTAATGGGGACGAGAAACTCTTGTGGAATATTAGCTACATATTTGGTACTTTACGTCTTTAGACTTTCTTCTTCTCGCTGACTTGTTTTTCTCATATTTTGTATTCACCAATATTTCATTTTCTTTTCTTTCGCGATTCAAACATAGCACACATGCTTGTCTTAAGCATAGGCCATATGTTGATCTTTCTTGGACTTTGATGATATATGCGAACACACATCTTATATTCATTCCCGCAAAGGTAGATGATTGTAAAAATGTATTAGATAAAGTAACGTCTTCTTTCATATGCGTAAATATTATTTGGTCTATCATTTCTATCTTTAATCCAGATAACTCATCAATTAAATCTAATTCCTCATCACTTGAATCATTCTCTTCATCATATTCTATTTCATCTGTCTCTATAATAGAGTATACTGATTCATCATCCATTATATCATCATCACATACTAGGATATTTTCGTTTACGCTATCAATTATCAAAACCTTTTCTTGTTCTTCTTGTTTATTAGAATATCTTTTCTTGTCTTTATTAGGACAAGTTCTACTCAAGTGATCTGGTGAATTACAGATAAAACATCTGCAAGTACTATCATAATTCTTTCTAGGATTATATCTTCTAACATTTCTCTTATGTAGGAAAGGAGCTCTATTATCTCGATCTTCGTAGAAAATAGCGCTTCTTTGTTCATACATTTCCCCTTCTATAATTCTTAGGATATTTCTTATATCTAGATCTCTCTTCTCCATATGTCAATGGTATTTGAACTATCTTATTGCAGAAATTATAGTCAGATTGCTTCATTGATCTATGAGCTTGTATATTCGTACATATCTTTCTTAACTGTTTGAAAACAAATGTTATTGCTTGAGAAATATTATATTCTACTGTGCCTTCTGATTCTTTTTTGTATTTTTCAAATATCATAGAACCTAAGGGGTCAGGTAATTTATTAAAATATTTATCAACAATGTCTTTATTATATCCTTGTTTAGCAGTTGTAGCATAGTATAAGTAGTGCTGAGAAAATTCCTTTATACCTTTCCAGTTTGTTAGTGATAATTTTTCTAATTCTCTTAGTCTTTCATTTTGCAACGCTGTAAATCCTAACTCTGGATCTTCTCCTATTATAACACTTGATATAATATTAGCAAAGTTGTATGGGTTACTACCTGCTCTTTTTAATTGTTCATAATGGATAGGAAAAGCTTCTACCCATTGCTCCCATAGGACTTTAGCTGATTCACCTAAAAATGTCTCTAAATAAGTAATCATATCTTCTACTCTATTTCCAATATTATGTTGATTTTGTATATATTTTTGCACTATTAACCCTTTCCATATGCTAAGTATATTTGGCCAGTCTATAGGGTCATGTGCTGCTAGATTTAGTATAGCACCATCACTTTTATAATTCTGAAATTGAACTTTCTTTTCAAAATCTCTTCTTTTTGAACCCATATGAGTATATTGACCAGGTATATAATTATATGTAGAATCTTCTTTTTACGGTGGCCATGTTCACGGGTTTCTAGATGGTCTTTCGGTTTCACTTTTGACCTTTATCTCTGGACCACGTTTTCTTTTTGATGCCTGTGGGTCTAGTTCCATTGCTTCTATAGCAATATCTTTCCTATGTGACACTTTATTTTTTAAAGGGTTCGTAAAATCTACTGAATTATTACTACTAATTTCATCTGTATCTTCATCATCTTTTTCTTCATAACTTTCTAGTAGCAATTTATTATTAATCTCCCATTGCTCTTCTTCAACGATATCATTTTCTTTATTCTCTACTATTACGATTTTACTATTCTCTGGCTCCTTTTGAGCTTTATTTTCCTCAACTTTTGTTGGTGTTGACGCAGTTTCATATTTCTTTGGGACTATAAATTTTTTGCTTTCTAGCTTCCTATCTTCCTTCATTTTTCATAGTACTGTAGATTTGTCTTTTGAAATATATTTCTTTTTCTCTTATAGCATTCCAATCACATATTCCAGATGTAAAATATTCGTTAGAAATTTTACTTAGCTTTTGCTCATAATGTTTTATTTCATTGTCTATATCTAGAGTTTCTACAAATTCGCATATGCTATTTCTTCTGTTTACTTCTAATTTTGTATCTCGATTTTAACTGGTTTCCAAATCATCCTAGACTTCTTTCTTCATAACCTACAAACCTAATACTAGTAGATCCTTTGTTGTTTTCATAACTTATATAATCTTTAGGTTGCTTTAAAATCTTCGGTTCTATTAGAGTACCTATATTCCATTCTTCTCCGCTCTTTCTTCGTAACTAATCTTCGGGGGGGACTCATAAATTTTATTCCTTTAGACTGCATGCTTGCTATTACATTATTCACATTTATTTTGTATTTGGTTCCACTTCTATTTGTTAGTCTTCCTAAAAATTCTATGCTTACTAGCAAATTTGTTCCTTTAAAATCTTCATAGCCTTTAGTCCGAAATCCAAAAGCCATTTTTCCTATAAATTCTTTTCTGGCATTAATAGATGCGGAGCTATATATGTTATTAGCATATTTTCATTCATATCTCCTTCTAAAAACCCTAGTGTTGCTTTATTTATTGAATCCCATCTTTTGTCTAACAAAGTTATTAGGACCTTTGATCCTACTTTCTTCCTTGTCATACCTTTTATTCCTATGATATACATGCCTTGATGTATGTATTTATACCCTTAATATTTTAACTCATGCTCAATTTGTTTATTAACTATGTTCAATTGAACCTAGGATCATTTAACACACTTAATTCTACTTCTCTAGATATTCCGTATAATCCACTTTTATTATCAAACCATCCCATTTGATATATCCGTGAGGCCTTATTTTTCTTAAAGCATCTTTCGATATCTTTCAAGGTCTCTTTCTACATCTATCATTTCTTCCGAGTCTCAACATCATCACAACCTCCTTTTATTTTGTCCATAAAACCTAAAGGTCTTATGTCTCTATTTACTATTTGGAGTGATTTGTCTCTTCTAGTTTTAGATATCGCCATTTGTCCGAATTCAAAGATCTATTAAGATCAACTAATCCAGTAGGTGATAGTACAATTTCTTTGTTATTAGTATTCTCAAGTATCTTATCAAGATAAGTGATATCGTTCTTAATATAATCACTATTGAGTAATTCTTCCTAGATATGTTTTACTTTCTTCTAGCACTTGTAAGGCTAGTTCTAATTTGTTATTGGTAACTCGAATATTGTTCTTTTAAATGCTTGTATTCTTTTTGAAGACTTTCAGATTTTATTTCTAAATCGTCTTGTCTTTTACCCCAAGATATATAGAAATTGTGTATTAAGTCAACTAGTAAATTTATCGGCGAGGTGTGCGGTATGCCAAGTATGCTCTTCAGAGCTATTTATTCTGCACTTGATATTTATATTTTCTTTAGTTTTGACCGTCTTACCTGTGCTAACTTCTAAATTCAGATAGTGTAACTTTTCAATCTTCACAAATATTGGTAAATCCCTTAAATTCAAATATTATTAACCAGGCTCGATACCACCGTAACGAACACTACGTGATTCCACCGTAACGAACACAACGTGATTCGGTATTCAAACTCTTCAAATTTGAAATTCAAATTTAAAATTCATGAGTTACTATTCATGACACTATTTAAATTTAGCGGTTACTATTCAAATTCATGGCACTATTCAAAATATGCGCTACAGATTAAATTCGAAATATGACTAGTGATGAATAGTGCATGAGCACTTCACGCGAAGTGGCTCAGGCACTTGAATTCTTGTCACTATTTGACACTATGCAAGGCTACTATTCCGGGCACTTGATGAATATTTAAATGCTTGAGTACTATTCACGGATGGCGACAGGCTGCGTGAATGCGTGATTATTTAGTGCGCGATTAGTGAATATGCAGAGTATGCGGAATTATATATGAGTGTGATTCTGAGGATTTTTGGCAAGGCTGGCGAGACCAAATTTTCGGCCGGTCTGGTGGCTTATGCTTGTGTCAGTCCTACTCGGTACTCACCGTATGCATCACTAACTTGCTTTTTCAGAGGCAGAAGCAGCTAATCCTATCCCTCTATAGCCATTTTTCATCGTGACGTAGAACGCTAAGACATATATCGTCTCCCCAGGTAGTTCCACCCGAAGGGAACACTTCTCTGTGACTCAGAGTTCTTTCAGAGTTCTCTAAAACGCCACACAACATGGGGCTAACACGAGAACAATACAAGCTGAGGTTTCTCCTATAGGGTCCCTAGCATAGACTCAAACCTACATGGATGGCCATAGGAAAGCAGGGATGCTCAAAGCTTCAAACTACTTCATTAAAACAAACAAGCTTACATACGGCTTTCCCTTTCGGGAAACCCCAAGCACTAGTACAAACCTTAGTTTACCTTACAAGCACGGGAAGTCGGTGACCTTCCTTATTCTCTAATTTACAAGGGTGGTATTGTACAAGAGTAGTGGAGTACTACTACTATTACTTATGGTGGACTGGCTCAGAGGAGCTCTGAGGCAGTGATCTTCATGGTGTATGTGTGTGTCTTCCGTGGTTTCTTCTTCGTGGTTCCTGTCTCGTGGTTCTTCTC